>JASDQU010437468.1:37615-48195 GCA_032191745.1 Picea mariana | reverse complement strand
TGAAGTTGCAACTTTGAAAGGTGTGCACATATTCAATCCTCAATGCCTTCAACAAATCTTGTAGAATATAATACTGTGCATGTCGAATTCTCATAGGGATAATATTTATTTTAATAGATAAATGAAGGTGATTCTACCAAAAACATTATTTCAAGAACAATGACCATATATTTGCATGTTTTTCGACTTATTATTGGAACCCTTTTCCTTTTTGTGAATTTGTATTTTATCGACATGGGTGCCAAACTGCCTGCTATTTCTTTAGCCCGTAGTTAACCGATGGATAGATAGTGCTTCATATTGTTGAAATCAATTAATTTATAGTTGTTTTTCTTAATCCAATTTAAAGTATAGGTTTCCTGACTACTCGATTCCGGAAACATATATTGTTTGATGATTTTATTGGTTTACAAATAACTATTTTAAAATTAAAAAAATGAATTGAGAAAGAGGAGCACCATTTTATTATTAATCATGAGGTTAATATTTCACTTCATAGCATACTCATTTTCCTGCATTGATATAAATAATTTCCGTTAGAACATTTTTTCAAAATGAATAGGAACATTTCATCACTAAAACAAAGGAAAATCTATCCGATATCAAAGTGGATGGTCAATGTATGTATATTGAAAGTTGCTTTGTTAGAAGATCATATTTAGGGTTATGAATTTTGGAGGAAACCTTGCAATTTTCAAGTGAAGAAGAATAAATGTAGAGTATAAAATGGATGATTACAAAAATGACACCCAATAAAAATTAATTAGATGAGTTAAATTCAAATACCGTGCATTACATTATCCCTTATTATTCAAACCTATTTGAATTAGTGTGTCGTGATCCTAAGATGGAAGATCTAAAAAAATGTAGCATTGTGAAATTTGGTGAGTTGCTCATTTTAAAAAGAATATTGGTCACTTGAACAAGTTTACAAATTTCCTTCTATATCAAGCATGCCAAATCAAAGTTGCAAACATAGATTTGTATGATATWAAAGGACTACATAAATGCTATAATGAAGATATTGTTCTTATGATTGAGATCACTATGCCATGTAATAGATATTGGCTATTCCTTGTCCACAAAAATGATCTACGTATGGACCACAAAATCCACATGACTTTTGGGATATTCAACTTTCAAGATATCTCAAATTTGGAAATACCTTTATGTGTATGCGTGTACATGTGTTTTGATATTTTCTTTGATATCAACTAAACTTCTAAACACACTCATTATTTTCATGAACTTTCCGACAATCAAAAATTTCTATTGGGGATTTTCCCTTTTAAATTAGAAAACTCAAAACTAAAGTGGGCTGATTTAAATACTTTTATAAAGGCATAAAATATTTACTAAAGTAATTTAAGTGTGAGACCAATAAAGTTACAATAAGTTTGCATACCATAGATGTATAAGAGAGAAAACAAGGTTCACACAACTTGGAATTTTATGATCATAACTCTAAAATGCAAAGGAATTTACAAACAATATCATGCTTAAGGAATTTTTGCCCTTCTCTTTATTCCTCATTATCCTTGCCTGAAAAGGAAGCATTGAATAGCTCAAGGTGGCTGTCGCATTCTACCTCGGTTACCAAAGAGAATTCTGAGGAGGCCCCCAAACACTCTAATACTTATCAGTCGCCTTTGGCACCTATTTCTGATCTGGTTAGGCCTTCCGTCCCCACAACTGCTCCTTTTATTAACTCCTCTAATGCTTTCATTTCCTCCATCCCTCCACACTCTGTCCAACTATCTGATCCTGCTTTCATTTCCTCTAGCCCTCCACACTCTGTCCAACAACYTGTTTCTGTGAGTAGGCCGAGGAACCCTGCACCTTCTCACTCCCTTTCTCCTACAAAATTTTTGGAACCCCTCTTAGAACCTGGTGATAGAGAGCCTGAAGAGGATGAAAACACTCTCTGCTCAATACTCGACTCACTTATACCCTTTATTAGAGATAACAAAGAAGTTACAAAGCTTTCGATTTTTCTGGGGAAGACACATGCTCCTGAAGGTTCTTCAGAAGCTACTAGCTCAAAGAACACTTTGAAAAAGGGAGGGAAAGACTATGCTTGGTCAAGAGGTATAGGCCTTGAATTATCCCCTCTAAAACTCGAAGCGGACGGAAAAAACAATCACAAGCTGCTGAAAAAGTTCTAGAGATTGACTCCTCCTCCACTGATATTGGGCCTCTTAGAGAAATGAAAGCCTTGGCGAGGTCAAAGTAATGTTACTGCTCTCTCTGAATATTAGAGGGATTGGAGGCACCCTCAAAGTTTATTCCTTCCGTTTCTTGGTGGATCACACCCGACTTGAGATTATTTTTCTTCAAGAAACCTTGGTCTCGGCCCAGAAAGCAAAGGATTTCTTGCATATTTTCCGACCATCCTGGGCTGTGTGTTCATTCAACTCTGTGGGTAATTCTGGGGGATTACTATTTGCTTGGGATCCAAACTGTTTTGACCTGATTCCTTATCTTACGGTTGGTGGAATTCTTATTACTGGTAGAAGTTTACTTAATAATTAGGATTTTTCATTACTTAATGTCTATGGCCCTTTCTCAGACAAGGAATATTTTTGGAACACACTAGAAAACAATGACATTCTCTTCATAAAAAGATTGATTTTGGCAAGGGACCTAAATCTCATCCTTTCATCGGCGGAGGTGTGGGGGGGGACACGTTAGAATTGACGATTATTTTAGAGATCTGTTCTTAACAAAAAATCTGGTTGATATAAAACCATTGAAACTGGTTCCTACTTGGAGGAATGGTCGCAGTGGACAACAAGCAGTTTCAAGGCGTCTTGATAGGTTTTTTGGTTGCAGGGAATCTTATAAATGATATAGGTTTTTACAGGTCCTGGGTCAAATTTCGTTTCATTTCAGACCATGCACCAATATTTTTGCAGCTGGAACTGCTACTAGACTTTAAAATTTATCCCTTCAAGTTCAATTCCCATTGGTTAGAAGACTTGGATTTAAAAAAAATTGTTTTTAAGGTGTGGCATGATCCGGTCGTTCTCACTGAAGAGAACCCCCAAAGACGATTAATATGGAAACTTTAGGAATTAAAAAGACTTACCAAACGTTGGCATACAGAGAAGATGAAATTCAATAAAGCAAAGATGATTAATATAGAAATAGATATTAAAGAGTTCATAATTCTCATGGTAAGAAACCCAACTAATCAAGAAGTAGAGTCAGCGCTTAGGTAGTTGGAAGCTGATAGAAATAGAATTCTAAGACAAGAGGAAGATCAATGGTGACTTCAGAGCAAAGCATTATGGCTGGCTAGTGGAGATAGCAACACTACCTTTTTCCATAAATTTGCAAATCATAACAGGGTCAGAAAGCATATATGGGAGATCAATGGAGAAAATGGTGAACCTGTCAATAATACCGATGCATTGAAATCAATAGCAGTCCACCATTTTAAATCATTTTACAAAGAATCGACTAGCACAAACATAGAGGATCAGTGTAAACTGATTGATCATTATCCTGAAATGATTGAAGATGCAGAAGTAAGGCTACTTTACARGACAATTACTATGGAGGAGCTAAAAACAGTTCTATTTCACTTCAAAAAAGAAAAGAGCCCGGGCCCAGACGGTTGGACAACTGATTTCTTCATATACTTTTTTGATCTGGTTGGGTAGGATCTCTTAGCGATGGTGGAAGATACAATAAGACTAGGCTCGATTTTGGGAGGACTTAATTCCACCTTTTTGACACTGATTCCTAAGGCGAAAAAACCATCATCCTTTGATGATTTTATCCCCATTTCACTTTGCAACTTATGCTACAAGGTTATTTCAACAATCATAGCCAACCGCATCAAACCATTTCTTTCCAAATCACTCTCCAGTGAACAGACGGGGTTTCTAAAAGGCCGGGGTATTCAAGGTGCTATTGGCACAACTCATGAAAGCCTCCATAGTATCAAGAAAAAAAATTTGAAAGCTCTCGTTCTTAAGTTGGACTTAAGGAAAGCCTTCGATTGTGTTGACTTGAAGTTTCTTAGACTGATCCTTCTAAAAATAGGATTGGGGATCCACATGACAAATTGGATAATGTCTTGTGTTTCGACCTCTTCTTTTGCTATTCTCATTAATGGGGAGGCTACTGATTTTTTCAGAAGTGGCAGGGGTGGTCGACATGGTTGTCCATTATCCCCCCTACTCTTCATCGTCGTAATGGAAGGTCTTAGTAGATTATTAAAACATAGCTTTGAGGAAGGGCTTATCACATGAATTATAATCTCCAGAGTGACAAAAATCCTTCACATATTCTTTGTAGACGATGTTCTTATTCTGTCCAAGCCAGATCTGATGGAATGGAAGGTGATTGACATTATTATAAATCTATTTTGCAAAGCCTCGGGGCTCCTGGTCAATACAAATAAATCTACTGTTCTTTTTGAAGGTGTCTCAGAAGAATATTTGACCCATTTTAAAACACTATTGCCTTACAATTTTAGCGCTCTCTCACTCGGGTTTCGCTATCTAGGATATTACCTTAATATTGGTATCCATCGCTCTGCTAATTAGGATTAGATGATAGATATATTCTAAAACAAAATAAAGGCTTGGTACAACATATATCTTTCTCTTGGAGGCAGATATATTCTGGTTAAAAGTGTTTTGGAAGCGCAAACAATTTACTAGATGAAAATGGAAGCATTACCTCGTACAATCTTAAATAAACTCAGAAATTTGATGTTCCAATTTCTTTGGAAAGGTCAGTGAGATTCTCATCATTTCCACCTCTGTAGCTGGGAGGTCCTCTCCAGGCCAAAAAAAAATGGTGGGTGGGGATTGCGTAATCTCTCTCATTTCAATCTTTCTCTGAATTCCATTACCCTATGGAGATTCTTAACTCAACCTAACATCTGGCAGCAGATTATTCGGGATAAGTATCTAAAGAACGTCTCACTAATAAATTGGATAAGAAGACCCTTTCATATTAGCAATTCATCCTCGAATATCTGGTCGTGCCTCACCCGCACGCTACCCTCCATTATACATTGGCTTAGTTGGTGTCCCAAAACTGGTCAACAAATCATTGTAGGATGTGACAGGATTCTTGACATTGGAGATGCCTCCTTTCTTTCTGAAGATCTACTATACCGTTTTAATCAGAACCATATCACTACTCTTGCTCACACTTCTCTAAGGAGATATCCACTTACCCTTGCAGAGGTGTGGCATAGCAGCTCAAAGCTGGAAATTTCGGGCGATCTTGGTAAAGAATGGGATTTCTTCACACAGGCGTTGAGTGGGGTGGGAATTTATTTCCAGAATGAGTCCAAGGATGCACTGATCTAGACCGGAGGAAACACATCTGGAAAGATGACTGTTAAAAATTTCTATAATGCCATCTGAACTACCCACGGATTACCGAACTGGATTGGTTGGAGGGTCAAAGTCTGGAAATGGAAATTGCAACTAAAAATCATTCCTTTATTCTGGATGGCAAAAAAAAACAAGATACTCTTGTGGGATGTCCTGCAGAAAAAAGGATGGAATGGCCCGGTCTATTGCATTCTCTGTAGAGAATACGAGGAGGATATTAACCACTTATTCATTCATTGCAAATTCATTAAGTCAGTTTGGGTGATGTGCTCCCACTTCCTCAATTCTTCCTGTTCCTGGAGTGGCAACACCATCAATGAATGCATGGATTCGTGGCTATTATGCAAGGCGGCTTCAAAGAAGCTCCCAATACTATTGAGCTATTTTACTTGGAACGAACGCAACAAGGAACTATTCGAAAGGAAATCTCCCTCACGACGGGTTGTGGCGCACATGACACTTGGCGCTCTTACTAAATCTCACACAGTCAAATATTCTTAGGTTTTGAGAGTGAGTCCAGTTATTCGTTTAATTGGATATTCAATGGATTTCTTTGACGGGGCTTCAATTGCAGGTCATTCAAAGGTGTGGGGCAGGGGGTACATTAAAATTGATTGAAGGTCCAATTATTAATTTGTTTTTTAACTGTGGCGAAGGTTCAAACACTAAAGTAGAATTAGTGGGCACGTGGGCTTCTCTCACCATTGCAAGGATCTTGGAAATTAAGCTTGTTCAGATTTTGGGAGACTCAAAAACAATTATTGAGTGGTTGAATCATAAAGACAATATTCAAGAAACCAATATCAAGGGTTGGAAAAACAGAATTTGGATGTTGGTATCAACTTTCCAAGATATTAACTTCCAACACATCTATAGAGAATTCAATGTAGAAGCTGATCTATTATCTAAGAAGGCATTAACAACGACGAGAGGAAGACTCACTTACTACTAGTAGGATGGAGAGAGGGCAGGCCCTACTCATCATATCAATTTTTTTTWAAAATCTCCTTCCCTTTTCTATTTCTAGATGATCCTACTTTTGTTTTATTTTGGGCCAGCCCCATTTTCTGGTGATCCTCTTCAACTCTCAGCAAGATCTTCCTTTAATCTCGAGTCATTTTTCGACTCTTAGGACAGTTATAGCTGAGTTTCTTTTTGTATATCTTGAGAGGAGATACTCCCTGTTTGATCCAGTTTTCTTTTTTTTTTAACTTTCTTTGGACCTAGCGATCTAACAAATTATATTATCTAATATAATGTGATAATTTTCATCTAAAAAAAAAAGCTTTTCAACAACTAATTTTTTTTCCAATCTAATTGTATATGTTCATTATTAATATAAATCCAATCCAATCATACTACATATTTTTAAACAATTCATTAAAGAAAACATAAATATTCCTAATGTGAGTGTGTAGGTTTCCACCGTTAGTCATAATAATAGCTAAAACTTTGTTGATAAAATTGTGTGAGAGTTTATAGACGTTTTATAAACTCTCACAGTTTTATCCAAAAAGTTTAAGCTACTAAAAATATTCCTATACAGTTACATTTGTGTTTTTATAGTGCCAATATAATTAGACTATGTTTCATTAAGGAAAACATAAATATTGCTATGAAGTTGTGGTTGTACTTTTATAGTGCCAATCCAATCATACTACAAATTCTTAAACTATTCATTGGACAAAAGAAAAATATTCYTTTGGACTTGCTATTGTTMTTTTATAGTTTTCTTTGAGCTTGATAGGAGATACTTGAACAACGTCAATCCTTTGCACCACTAGGGGAAATTGCTAKTTACTTTATGAGTCTCATATGATCACCATTATGAAGATATATTTAGGAAATTTTTAATTAGTTAGCCTTGTGGTGTCTTCAATTTTTGTGTATGCACAACCTCTGTTCACATATATTCATGGTCCTCTCCCCACTAATTTGAATATAGTTATCATCACAAGTGGAGGTTATATTGCACTACATTATGCATCATATTTCCACATATTCCCCCAATTTGAATCATAAGTGAAGGTTATATTACACTACACTATGCATCATATTTTCATCTTTGTTGATCACATGTATATCTAAATTGAATATGAGTTAAATTAGAGAGATAAAATTTTCTATATTATTATTTGTTGCAATTGTTATTTTTCTCTTATTTATTTTATTATATCACATGCACATATATCCTTTCACTTACCACCAGCTGGGGTTTGACTGGTTAGTCAAGAGGGGGTGATGATATTCCCCCCTAAGGTTGTGGTATGATTAATCTTATGGAATACTGTTGTTTTCATGGCCCCTAAGTTAGGCCAGGAGTGGCATTAGCCACAAAATGTGACATGGTGTCCCACTTCAGCTTGATAAGTGATGGATGCTCAATACTTAGGTTGATAGGAAGTAACTCACCAATTCCTCTATATATCCTTTAACTTGACTTGCTTCATGTAATTACTCTAAACTTGCAACCTTGGGTAAATTCTATGTTGTTCATTTTGATGTCATTATTTGGTTTCCAATTTGATAAGGTATGATTTCAATTTGTTGGTGAAAACAACCAAGTCGAGATAAATCATATTAGGGTGTAAAGACATGTATAGATGAATGTTTGATGATCAATATTCTTAGACCTAAGTGATTCTAGTTGAAAGATAGGAAGTTAAGTTACTTGAGCCAACATTGTGTGTACATGAATTGGAGGTCAAAGGACATCAAACATGCTTGGATAACATGAGACTTATCAAGGCGTACCGTGATCATGTTTCGTTTGTTTGGTTTGATTTGTCGATTGATTTTTTGTGCATGACATGACTCATATTCCAAAGAGAGTCTAAACAAGATAGATAGTCAAGGAGTTCAATGCTATAATGTTTTACATGGATTTTGAAGTGTCAAAATAAATTACAACCCTTTTATAACAAGGATCAGGTAGTGATAGTAATGTAATGTATTGGCACATGTAAGTGATCAATAATAGATGGGATTGGTTATGGATTTATCTCTTATTGGGTCTCAACCCACACATAAAATAGGGGGTGAAAAGGAGGAGATTAAGTTTGGTTCATTGTTTTGGAAATGACGGGGATAAGGAGATTTTATACCATGGAAATGATCCTCAAGTTGAGAGGGAGTGCAATAGAGGACACTTGAGGACACTCATAAAGGGAAAGAATCACAACACTTATTGTTGTGTTAGGATAAATTTGAGGTGTAAAATGGGCCTCCTAATGAAAATAATAAAATACGAGTTAGGAATTTTGGAGGGAAAAAAACAAAGCTATTTTTTCATGTATTTTCAATTTATCCCCTTATAGATTTATTGAAAGTATCAAGTGTAGGTACTTGTTGAATGCAAAATTTATTTCACATCCAATGAGTATGTACACTTGATAATTTTAATAAATCTACCATGAGACAATATGAAAATATGATAGGTTTATTAAAATTATGGTGTCTAGGCACTCATTGGATGMAGAGTTATATTCCACATCCAATTAGTAAACCTATAAGGAGAAAAATTGAAAATATGTGAAAAATGGTAGTTTTTTTTCATTCCCTCCAAAACTATTCACATATGGGGTTGACATCATCATCCTAAATCCTATTGGTTGAAAATAAGCATTTTTTTAATATTCCTTTTAAAGGAAAATTTCATAAGATGTCCTTTTTAGACCTTAAGTTTACCCTAATGAAGGAAAATGCTCACTTTTGATGGATTGGAAATGGGTACTGTTACCACACAATCTTGCACCAAGTGAAAATACCACATAAGGCACTAAGATAAGTGGAACATGAAATATGTCACCACTGTCACCTATGCAACAAATTCCCTCTCTTTAGTGAAGGAATAGTAACCAACACAAGGGAGACTTCCCTAGTAGCCTCTAAGAATCCCTAGGCAAGACACAATCAAGTCTAGGCCCCCCTGCGGTGACTACTCACACTACCACCAAGATAAAGATAAGAAAATTGAACAAGAGGTGGTGGGATAAAACTATTTCCAGATTTAGAATGTAGATGATTTAAGCCTAGAAGGGAGGCTTTCCAAGTCAAGTATGAGTTGAGTAGGGTCCCTAAACACTAGAAATAAAGAAAATTTCTAAGGCTGAAATGAAACTAGCAAGTAATATATGAAATAACAACAATAAGAAAATTATTACAGAAGTAAAATAAATGGTCTTTAATAGTATAGAGATTGTTTTCAACGGTAAAACATGTAATTTTCAACATTAATAAATGTATGACAATAATAATTCAGTCAATTTTCAGAAACAATAAATTTATAACAACAACAAAATAGTCAAATTTTTAGGAGTAAAAAGATATCCCTTTGATCATAAAATGATCCAGTAAATTATAGGGCTCAATAGTAGTTTAAATTAGGGTTTTATTTACCAACAACAAAAAAAATCATCAGTAAAAATAAACCCTAAAACCCTAGACATTTTTCCTTAGATGACTGTAATAAGACTTCAGAAAATTAAATTAGGGTTTCAACAATAAATTTTAGGTCAATAGTATGCATAAACACCCTAGACGTGTTGGTTTCTATGGCTGAAATGTAGTTTTGCAGCAAATAAACCCTAAAACTAACCCTAAAGTAGTAACTTTTAGCAATAAAGATGGACTATTATGGAGAAAAAGACTAGTGCCCACTATTTTGGGAATATGGGTTCAAAAATAAGTCCTTTGAGAGAATGGAGTGCATAATTTTAGGGTAAGTCTTAGAGGTTGTTCACTACATATCGTAGGCATTCCTCATAAAATGTTGGGGGGATGATAGAAGGGAAGGTTCCTCCACTAGTAAACCTTCCAAGGATTTTTACAAGAAGGGTTTGTTCAAAAACGATCCAAGAGGATGAAGAATCACCACTTGAGAACAACATCAACCTAAATATGCATAATCAAACAAATCCACAAGATGAAAAGAGAAAACTTACTCAAAACATCTTCCATCCATCAAAATCCTATTTTCCATGTCATCTAAGTAGTAAAAGATCCACAAGCATTAGCTCCTAATGAAATCGCCCTAGTTAACCATCCATAGCATTCTTCATGAAAGAGACAAGCATAAGTAGATAAGTAGTGATAAATATCCACAAGTAGAAATAATTTGAAAGTGAGAAGTGCTTCTCTTATTTATATGAGAGATCTAACACCCTTCTCACAGAATACAAGCCCAAAAAACATAAAATAATGCCTTTATCTCTCATAAAC
>JASDQU010437468.1:19043-32043 GCA_032191745.1 Picea mariana | reverse complement strand
CCAAAGGCTGGTCAGATGCTGCTTCTCGAATCCAAACTCTGAAAGGATCTGTCGAAGCCACAAGGATTCTTGACTTGCATTTACTACTGCTCGGTACTTTGCTTTTGCTGAAGAAAGTGCTATAGACTATTGTTTGTTACGGGCCCAAGTGACAGATCCTGAACCAAGGTTGAAATCCTAACATGCAGTAGACTTCCGATCATCAGGGTCACCGGCCCAATCTCAATCAGTGAAACCAACCAATAAAAGAGCCCCCCCTGAACTGTAATGTATCCTGAACTGAACTGTACCACAAATATAGCAAAGTATCCTTTTAGCTGCTTTCCAATGGCTTTCATGGGGTGTTTACATATACTGGGAAACAAGACCAACAACAAAGGAAATATTAGGACGGGTATGAGTCAAGTATAAGATGCTACCAACTAACTGACAATATAGGGTGGCATCAACTTCGAGAGAAGTAAAGGTGGAAGTAAGCTTGACTCTAGACTGGAAGGGAGAAGGGGCTGGTTTACAATTGTCCATGTGAAAGCGACGAAAAAGGTCACAAACATACTTAGACTGGGAAAGAAAAATTCCTTCATTGGTTTGCAAAACTTAGAGGCCAAGGAAATAGTGCAAAAAACCTAAGTCCATCATTTCAAATTTCTTATTAAGGCTGGTTTTCACATGGTTTAAAAGTTTTGAGTCACTACCAATAAGGATAAGGTCATCCACATAAAGGACACATATTATGAGATGGCTTCCTACTTTCTTGGTATAGACATTAGGATCAGAATGACATCTAGAGAATCCGGTGTTAATAAGAAAGTTGTCCATTTTGGCATACCAAGCTTAGGGAGCTTTCTTAAGACCATAAAGAGATTTCGTAAGGTGACAAACAAGGCTAGAGTCATTCTGGACATATGAAGGAGGTTGTTCCATGTAGATTTTTTCTTGCAAATATCTGTGCAAGAAGGCAGATTTAACATCCATCTGATGGACCTCCCATTTATGTGAGGCAACAAGGGCAAGAACAAGGCGGATGGAATTCATTTTGGCTACAGGGGAAAATGTTTCATTATAGTCAATTCCTTCAACTTTGGAAAATCCTTTGGCAACTAACCAAGCTTTGTGTCTTTCAACACTTCCATCTGATGCATACTTAGTTCTGTAGACCCATTTACATCTGACAAGTTTTCTTCCTTTTAGAAGAGGTACAAGATCCCAAGTATCGTTTGCCATTAAAGAACAATACTCTTCATTCATTGTTGTATCCCAATCTGGATGAACTAAATCTTCTACAAATGTCTCTGGATCATGAGTCTCGAAAACTTGAGCCAAAAGAGAAGAGGCTCGCTGGAACTGTGAATGCGTTCCACGCTGATATGAAGGATCACCGACAAGACCACCCACTGCTTCTCATGTTGAACAAACCCATTTAGGAAGCAAAGGAGATGGTTCAGGTTCAGGTTCAAAGGACTCATCTGGAGGAAGGTGAGCAGGCGGAGGTGGATTTTCATCCTCACTATCATCATCTGAAGAAGAAAACATAATAGGAACAGAAGAAGGCACAAACGCCGAAGATGGATGGCAACCCGAAGAAGGAAAATCGCCGAATTAGGCTCGCAAGCCAAGAGATTTTCATCAAATTTAACATCTCTTGTAATAATAATTTCATTACAATGTGGTTGAAGAAGTCTATAACCTTTGACATCTTCAGAATAACGAACAAATATACACTTCTCACTTTTAGACTGCAATGCTTTTATTTTCTCATCAGAAATGTGAGCCCATGCTACACTACCAAATACACATAAGTGACTTACATTTGGTTTAATTTTAGTCCAAGCTTCTTCCAGTGTTATATTTTTAAGAGCCTTTGTGGGAGTGCGATTTACTATGTAAATTTCACAGTTGATTGCTTCCACCCAATACTTTAGACTTAATCCCTTAGATTAGATCATACAATTAGCCATTTCTTTTAATGTGCGGTTTTTTCTTTTAGCAACAACATTTTGTTGTGGTGTATATGGAACAATGTGTTGCATTTGGATGCCTTGTGTAGTGCAGTAACTTGTAAAATTATTGTTCACATATTCACCTCCATTATCTGTTCTTAACCTTTGAATTTGATGTCCAGATTTCTTTTCTACAAGGGCCTTGTAAGCCAAAAACTCGTCAAAAACTTCACTCGTAATTTTTAAGAAGCAAACCCAAGTACGTCTGGAAAAGTCATCAATGAAAGTTAAGAAATACTTGCACCCAGAAATATAAGGACTAGAAAGTGGACCACACAAATCACCGTGAACAAGCTACAAAGGGCCCGAGGCGTGCCAAGATGCACGTTTTTCAAAACTATCCTAATGATGTTTGCCGAGAAAACAACCGACACAAACACCATCTTTGCATGAAATAGGAGGAAGACTAGTCACCATCTGTTGATTACATAGTTGCTGCAATGAGAGACAATTTAGATGACCAAACCGCTCATACCAAAGTTTGCTCAAGTAATCACTATGAGCAACAAAAACTGAAGAAAAAGATGATGACCCAAAGTTGTCAAACTTGTACAACCTGGTAATATCATCAACAATTCCAGTTGCAAGAACATGCTTATGATCTTTTAGATCATTGATTACAACTTGGTGAGGTGAAAACTCTACAGTTTTACCTTCACTTGAATGAGTGATTTGATATACTGATAGAAGGTTACAAGAAAGACTTGGAACACATAATACATCATTGAAATGACCATTATCTACTTGAACTGTTCCAGATCCTACAACACTAAGATATCTATCATCACCAAAAAATAATTTCTTGGTGTTACATTCATTTAGAGTAGAAAATATGTCTTTATCCTTAGCCATGTGATAAGATGCTCCATAATCAATAAGCCACTCATCAGAAGTTGTATTGAAGGAGAAACCAGAAGCAGAAAGTGCATGTCCATGAGAAGAAGAAGAAGTAGAATCAATACCGATGTTGTGATTTTTCATCGCTTCTTCGAAAGCTGCCATCTTCTTGAAACATTTGGACTCATCATGATCATATTTGTCACAAAAGTTGCATTGTTTGTGAGTCTTCTTATTTTTATATTTTGCTCCTTTGTCACCATTAGGAGCTGAAGCTGTCTGAGAGGGTTTGGGACCCTTATGTTGCTTGTTGTTGTAGCAAGGATGTTGCTTCTTGGGATACTTGGGGTTTATCTTTCTGCTGGGAAACTAAGACTTTGTTGGAGGTACTTACAGTGCTAATAACTCCAAGTTGTATAAGCTTATCTTCCTCACTAATCAAAGCAACACAAAAGGACTCAAGAGTGGGTTTTTGATAACCTTTCCCTAGAGCCTCTCTCATGGCATAAAAAGTAGATACAAAAACATAATATGCACTACCTAGCTTAGAAAGAGTAAGATAGATGCATCACTCTTCCTCCATTTTTATCTCACATTCTTCACATAAAATTCTGAGTGTTTTAAACTTAGATAGATAGTCTCCAAGGAAAGAAAAATCATTTGGACGTAAGGTTAGTACTTGATTTTTTAACTGTTGTGCTCGAATAATATTGAGTTTACCAAACATAGATTCAATCTTTTCCCAAGCTTCATCGGGGTCATCAATTTCTTTAAGGTGGAATCTTAAATCATGAGAGATGGACATTCCGATTAGTCTATGTGCTTCGTCACTCCTATTAGCCCATTTGACTTTCTTATCAACATCAGTGGGTTCTTTTTCATTTCCCAAGGTAATCCAGTACAAGCCTTTACTTAATAAATCCTCCATATGAGATTTCCATTGGAAGTAGTTGGTGCTAGTAAGCAAAAGATTACTGGAAGAAGCCATATTAAATATGTAAATAATGTGGATTTAAAAACTGAAACTGATGATTTGGATGGAAATATCTCGAAAAATTATGCGGTTTTAAAAAAAACAACAGTAAAAACGGACTTCAGATGTGAAAGTTATGCCCTCTTAAAAAAAAACATAAACGATAACCAAAAGACCACGTGTTGGTGTAAGTTGCTTTATGAAGTGAGCCACTTTTATAAAGAGAAGTGGGGATCACTTTTACAATGAAGTTTCTTTATAAAAGAAAAGATGCATGCAAAATAAATAACTCTAAAATAAAATATTAAATCTATTTATAGTGATTCACTTTTATACTTGAAGTGAAATACACTTTACAATTTGAGCATGAATTTTTTCAAAAAAAGTAAAAAAAAGAGAGACTCAAACTCAAGACCTCTTACTTAATAAGGAAAATTTTAACCAAATGGTCTAGCAAAACATATTGTATTGTTTAGCAAGATGATCGGGGTTGTTGTTGTTGTTGTTGACGGCCTTGGAGAACGTGCTAAAAAAAAACTATTTTCACACAAGAAAAAAATTCGCTTCTCGATGACAACAAGGGTTAGATCTCGATTAGCTTACTCGGAAGATGCACCTTTTCCTATCTATTTTTGATTTTCCGAGATCGCACAGGGCACGGGGAAAAGAGAATGCGTAGATATAAAAGAGTAACAACTTGGAAACAAATAATAGAAAACCGAAATAAAACCAAAACAATACTCTGCAAAAATTAAAAAAATGCGTATTTAGGCTTTATACCTCTAGATATGACTAAAATGGCCGTATCTTAGGCAAACATAAACCTTTTCGAGTGAAACGAGCGCTCCAGACGCAATACAATAGTTCTCTCAGCCCAGAAATGTACGAAAATGACAGAAAATGGAGATGAGGCAACTCGACTTCATGATCTCGACCTACAATAGGAGCGGGTCTTCAAAGAGGCTCTGATACCATGTTCGACAACATAGGTAATCCAACAGAGGATGAACACCTTCAATAACCACTCACACAACCAGATCAAAGATCAACACACCGATGTTTTGACGTGGTAAAACCCCTACGGGGAAACATCCACGGCCCCAGCTTACGCGACCACTTGGAGCAGTTCATTAATGAAAAAGAAAAAGATTACATAGAGATTTTACAAGAGAGTTTCTCACAATCGATCATCGACAAGTGACCCTCCATGCTCTTTAAATAGAGATCATGGACCAATCAGGTGTTAAGCTACAGATCAATGACAGTTAAGATCAAAGAGAATATGAACCGTCGGATCACTTTATGTCGAGAACATATCGTGACCGTTGGATTTCCTAACTACAAATGCATCCTAATGCATAATAAAGAAACACACTTTTACCTAACGACATATTAGACCAAGTAGATCTTAACTAACTCTCGAGTGTCTAAATATCCTAACACAAAGAGGGTGTACATGGTACTGACATACTCACTTGGAATGCGAAATATGTGAGCAAATTGTATTTCTCTGAAATAATATCCACAAGACCTTGTTTGTGTGGATATTAAAACCACGAAAAAGAGTAGTTATATGAGACAAAATCTTACCAAACATGGGAGTTGAAACTATTATTGCAATTATCCCTTGTTTCAAAACATACACCATAGTATTTTGGCACATACTACAAAGATAATATTGGTCATGGTATAAACACCAACCTAGTAAGTGAGACATGGATGCTACTTTGGATATGATACATTCAAACATCTATGAAGCCAACCKAGTAAGTGAGACATGGATGCTACTTTGGATATGATACATTYAAACATCTATGAAGTCACTGAATGATGTTTGCTAGGCATCACCATTTTTTGGGRAAAAAWTTAGTAGACATGGCGAAGTCCCCCATGTCCTCAAGACATCCCCATTTGTGAAGGGGACTAAAAGGGGATGTTTCTGTTGCAACCCCCAAGTTCCAAGGGGTGGGGAAATGTAGGCTTGACATGTGTGCGGGGAAAGGGTACTTGCATTACTATGCTATAAAGTATTTTCTTGTATAATTTGAATATACAAGCTATGTTAGTGAGATGGATGTGAATGTGACGAATACTTTATTCGAAAATTTATCCTTGAAATGATTGTTTCCCAAGTAAGAAAATAATACGAAGATTGTCTTCTTTACACTTTATGAAGAATAAACAAACCAATCACCTATTCGAAAATGTTAATAATGTGGGAAGTTTCCAATTAGAAATGATGATATTAAATCCATTGCAATAATGATGGTGTTGAACCCATTGCAATTGTGATGCACCAAGAAAAGATGCTGCTAGTTAATTAGGGAAAATGCAATTGCATAAATGAAAGAAGTAATGTACAAAGTGGAAAGTGTGTTACCACCTAATTTTAAGTGCCGAAATAAATGATTTTCTCACATATAGAGGAAGGACAATAAAGTCATGTATGTAGATGGGTATCATAAATCTAAGAATAATAATGACAATAACACGAATAATAAGGGAAACGTTAACCTAGACGTTGGTAAGGACGACCAATGGTGCAATTTGTGAAAATTGAGGACCACAAGAAACAAAAAAAAATTGAGTTGGTAAAGATGACCAATGGTGCAATTTGTGGAAATTGAGGAACACAAGAAACAAAAAAATTGTGGAAATTGAGGACCACAAGAAACAAAAAAATTTGTGAAAATTGAGGCCCCGATGTCGTTACATACAAGGCTTGGTCCAAGGTTATGATTAAAGAATTATGGGGAATAAATCATCCCAATCACCAAGGAAAGACCTTATGATTGAAGATAAAAAGACATAAAATATGTGTATGATGATACTATTTATTGATTTTGTTATCATCCCAATATACCTAGGAGTCTTGGATTACTGAAATTTGACAAGACACCCATGGTATTTCCACAAATGGTGAAGGCACCGATGGGTTATCCCATGCTTGTGGCATAGCCCCTATTTTTTTCCATGTTTTTCTAATATTAAAATCATAAGAGCTATATATAAATTTTTTTAAATATAATGTTATTTTGGATTTTTTTTTTCAAATTTTATTTTATTTTTATAAAAAAATTATTTTAAAATTATAATCAATTTTTTCTAAAAATAATAATCTCATTCTACTTTCCGATACTTAAACGAAGAATGAAATTGCTGATACTAGGGCTAACTCTCACATAGCATTCCCCTTTTTTCACTAGATAAAAGAAGATACTTCCAATCGTAAAAGTTACTAATAACCACAAAGAAATTGATAGGAATTGAGGTCAAGACCTATGTATATATTTTCCAAAAAATATCAAGTAATATAGCTAACCCTTAAAGTTTATATTAATTTTTTTCATTTTTATTTTATAAAAATATTGAACTTTAACAATTTATGAAAGTGCCAAAGATCTATAATAAAACCTGGAAAAATCAATTAATTCAAAAATTAAAAATCTAAAAGATAAAATATTTAAAAAAATACGAAAAACATTCAAAAAAATATAGTTAGAACTATAGTATTGAGAAACAAATAAGTGGAGGGTGTAAAGTTTATTATGGACTTGAAAACAATTGTAAATTAATGGATCTTTGGTTATGGATAAGATTAAAATCCTTTTTGAGACTCTCATCATTCATGTTATCTTATATGGTTTGAAGTTTGCGGCTATAATATCTCTAGAGAATCATGCAGAATGATGGAGCAAATCCAAAAGTGTTTTATAACTTATAATCTCAAAATCAAAGACAATACACCCTATCTCATACTCCTCATAGAAGTGCATCTTTCCCCCATTGAGAGCACACCTATGATTATATACCTATTGTACAAGAACAAGATAAACAACATGGAAGACAAGAGGCTTCCTAAGATTGCTTCAAACTCCAATCAAAACCACCCGTGGCTGAAGTGAGGTTGGCATAAAGTATAGACGAAATCATTGGGGAATAAAGGAAGATGTCACTTTGCAGAATAACGCTAATATTAAAAATATTAAATTGCATATAAATTTAAGGAGAAATTGTGGTGCGATAAAGAATTAGATGATACAATAAAATTAAGATACTATAAGGAGTTGATCAACCCTAATCTAGAAGATCAAAAGTTATATCTATTTTGACTAGCATAAACAAGAAAATCAACATTGCTAAAATAAGAACAAACTCTCGTGAGCTCGCTAGTGAAACGAGACGTTGGACAATTCCTAAAACATTATGGGTCAAAAGAAATTTTCATCGATTTGACTCTAAGAGGGTTGAAGATGAAAATCACATTCTCTTAGAATGTCTTGTGTACAACCACATCAGGTCATAATTTCAAAATATTTGTTACAATACCGACCTTCCTAACCTTTTAAATCATCAAAATTATGGTGATTTAAGAATGCTTCTCTTAAAGCTTTTCGAGCACATAAATAAAACTCTAAAGCAAACTAAGTAACTCCATAACTTTCTTACGGTCTGATAGATCAAATTCGGTCTTAGTGGATGTTCTTTTTAACAAGAACTGGGGAAATTTATATCAAAAAGGTGTGGATAAATCCATTGTAGTGCAGAAAAAGGCAATGATAGACCTTCAACATATAGATGCTTTTAAAATTGAGTCTGTTGTTACAAAATTTGTGTCCACTGTGTTGCCAACTTTCCTAACTATGACATTTCTGCTGTATTTCGAAGAATACAACCTATAAAAAACTCCATTTATGTATATCGTAAAACAAAACATGACACTTGAAAATTACAGAATCAACTACCTGGTTCCTTTTTGACCTCTAGATGCCCATGCTGTTCCCAAATTGGGTCTATTGTTGGCTAGTTGAGGTCTGAGACGTGATTCACTATGGCTGAAGTTAGATTTCTAGAAGCTTCCTRGGTGCTGTAGGGGGTGTTGGGCTGCTAATAATTTCTTTCCATCTGATCCAGACGACCTTGCATGTTCTCCATTTGACTGCGTTGATCCTCAATTTGGATGCGCTGGGCGAACACTTCATCCTGTATTCTTTCAATGAGGTGCCTGTGCTGAGAGAGATTTTCTAACTCGAAGGTCAATGTGGAGCTTATTGCTCCCATATGAATTCTCAGCCTTTGACACCCTGCACAATATTTCTCTGGGTCCTGCTGATCTTGACCAGCTAAAAAATCCAGTGAGTTCGTGGCCCTTGGCTCTTTATGTGACTTCTTCCAATTTTCCATGAAGCTAAGAGGGAGGCGGTTCTACAAGAGGCGAAGGAGAGCACTCCCAGAGCAGTTCGATGGGACAACAAAGGGATCAGAATTGGAAGGGGGAAAGACTATGCGTAGACGTAGCCAAGCTGAGAAACTCTGAGCAAGGTGGCTCAAAAAGGGCACAAAAGATAATTCAAGGAGAACAAAGTCCAGAGTAAACTCAGGTAAATTTCGAGAGAGCCACAAAAGAGAGACTGTTCAGGAGATGAAATAAAAATCCTCAAGAAACAATCACTGAATAATTCATGTCATACAGAAAGGGGAATACCCAAATCTCAGAATCTACCTAAAACACTGTACTTATACCCTTCATAGACCCTATCCAAGGACTGAACCTGTCGTTATCCTGATGATTCCACGTTGCGTCAAGCTTGACGCACGCTCGTCCCATCTGATCCAGAGGCTTGACCTGCCTGTTACCCACGAAATCGACTAGACGAATGATAAAACCATCCCACACCATGATGAAGTGATCGTGCCAATTCCCGTTAGCATGATTTAAACCTTGATGAAGAGATCATGCCATTACTCTTTCCAGCTGTCGCCTCCACCTGTCGAGGCTCGTGATGGAGCTACAAGTGTCCTCTCTCGTCCTCTTAGCACAATGGGTCCTGGTCTTTTGGTGAGAGACTATCATTACACGAAGGTGGATAAACATTCCTCATCCTCCACACCTAAAGTTCTGAGGGGTTTCCCGATTGTTGGGTATGTGTTATATTCTTTGCACGAGTAGCAGTGTCTGAGTGTATGCGCTGGGTGCGCAGGGGGTAGAGCCCCCCTCAAAATTTTTTTTCTGCCTCGGGAAACGTGACACCTACCTCGGGAAACGTGTCATGTATTTAGGTGGTTTTTTCGACACATGGTTTTTGCTGATGGTTTTCTATTTCCGGTTAAGGAATTAGGGTTTTGGACTAATCCAGGTCATTGGGTTAGGGTTTTGGATGCCGCTGGCTCCTATATGTATATTGTATTGTAAACAATGTAACACAATGTATGAATATAATATATGCTGGTTTTCTTGGTTTGGGTTTCCAGGGGAAAAATCTCTGTGTAATGTTTGCATTTGCCATTGTATATTTTCTATTATTTTCTAAATATCTATTTACAGTAGACATTGTACAAGGTTAGAGTTTACATACTTCCCCCTTTTCTCTGGGTGCTTGTTGTTAAGCCACCTTTCAGCTACGCGGCCCCACCTACGGATGGGCCACGTGTTTGCACGAGCCCTCAATGCTCGACACTTTGCGACTTCTGCAGTTGAAAAGAAACTCTCTCAAGTTTTGAACCCTCGATAGGCAATAACCATGAAAGTTCTGATCCCACGGTTCTTCCGTGGCCTGGATCCAATGGCCTGGATCTTCTTCCCTATTCCTGACAACTCAGAACTTTGCGCAAACCAAGAAATTTGGTTTGGCCTCCAAACTCATGAACCTCGAGTTCGCGATATGATCCAACAACTTATACAAAGTACGATCAATGGCTCACGTTGATCCTGGATCCTAAGGTGATAGGTTTCACCGACCTCTAACCACCTTGCAACTCTACCAAATTCAATGACTCTCACAACTTCACACTTCCTTCATGAAGGTCTATCACCATCCATACGGTTCCACCTGATCCTATGGTCCTCACGACTTCGCGAGCTCTCCACGGAGAATTCTGATTGTCTGATTCACTCCTCAAGAACCTTTGGCCAAACTGACTTGGCGTCCTTCCACTGAACTTAACTTCTACATGATGATTTCGCTCCCTGTCTTCCTTTGAGCTCTTCAAAGGTACTAACCCTCCCGAGCTTTCACATGTGAACTTAAGTCTCCAAGAGAGATCCTGCTTGCACCCCTTGCGACAATCTTTCAAATAACCTCTAGTTATTTGAGTCCTCAAATTTGTGCACTCTTTGCAATAGTAGTCCTTCAACCTTCACCTTAGTTGATAAGTTCTAAGGCTTCAGCTAGCCTGTGCACACCTTTCACAACTCTGTCTCTCACCTACACTTCTGCGGGAAATGAGAACAATGGTATCTCTCCTGAGCTTTCTGAGATAAAACTCAGACTCTTGTCAACGCACACCTTGCAGATGTTTCACTGCACTCCTTGCAAGAATTCAATGGAAGAGAAACAATTGAAACTCATTCTTCTCCCCTCTCAGACTTCATACATTCACCATGAAATCATACACACAACATAGCATTGAAACAAATGCATAACAGAGAAACAAAGCAACTGTAAACATACCATTCAACTAATGTAAACAATAAGCATCACAACACCATGAAAAGTGAGTCAAAGCTTTATATATTAACTCAATTGTTCCTGTACATGGGTTCTTCTCTAAAACTCTCTGCTACAACTCTCCAGCTTATGAAAATCTGAATGCTCTTTCTCTAATGATACAATAATACAAGGGTGAGGGTGTCTATATTCTTTTTCCCTCCTACACTTCTAAAACTATCTAATCTAAAATTCATATCTACCTACTTTCATTAAACAGACTTAATGTCTATTACATCCGACAGATGAGAGAACATCGCTCAAGATCTGTTTACAACATGCAAATACGCTTCCTTTAACTACTACATTAATATCTGCTCATTAATTTTTCAAAAACATTTCAAAATGTGTGTTGCGCTTTTCCAACTGTCTTCCGCCTTTATGGTTGATTGGCTGGCTGCTTACGATGCTCCTGCATCACTTTGTGATCATCACTCCTCATTAATGTTTCTATCTCTCCACATCAATGTTTATATATTCCCCCCTTTGACATCAATGTAAAAGGGTATATCTCTTTGGGTTTGCTCCCTTTGACTGAACTATCCCTGAGGCTGCTCCCCTTGGTTGTGTTGCTCCCCATGTCTGGATTCCTTTGATCTTCTTTTCATATGGATAATCTCTCTCCTTGTGAAAAATGATATTACTCTGATGCAATGCTGATTACATGGCTGCAAATTCTCCCTCTATAATCATCTCTATCATCTATCCTCCTATAATCATGCCTCTGTGAAAAATCATGGGAAAAAGAATAACTCCCCCTGTGGGTATGTCTCCCCCGATCTTCTCTATAAGATGTTGAGTAATCACTGTGAACAATATGCTACCACTATAATATGATTCTATTGCGGATGTTGCTGCTCTACCAGAACACTGATCAACTCCTCAATAATACTACATCAATAATCAACTAATATTCTATCCATTTGATTCTTGGACCTGTCTATGCATCATACAATGATCCATCAATTTGTACTTGTATCATCAACAAGTGCATCAACCATGCACCAAACCTATATCAACCATGCGTCAGACAATTAGCTTAGGTTGATGGACAATTGGTATGGAATGTTGGTTGTCATTGATTTCAACCATTGGAGAGTGATATTTTAGATTGATGTCAACCCTTAGTGATTGATGTCAACCCTTGGAGAAAGCCCGGTAGCGAATTCCGATAGCACAAAGGTTTGGGTAATGAAACCAAGTTTGTTTGATGTATAATGGTATGAGTTTTAATATCTTTGAAGGTAAGACTATTCTAGATGGGTAGTGCATGTCATGCCATTTCCGGTGGTATGTGGTACATCACATAACTCCTCACGGTTAGAGAGTTATGGCCATGTGAAGTTGGAGAACCCAGGTTTGGGTAATGGACCCAAGTTTGTTTGATGTACAATGGTATGAGTTTTGATATATTTGTAGGTAAGACTATTCTAGATGGATAGTACATGTCATGCCATTTCTAGTGGTATGTTTAACATCACATAATTCCTTATGAATTTGGAGGACCCTCATATGTTGGCTTGAAGCCCTAAAAAGTCAAATAAGTCAAAGTGCTCGGAAAGAAGAAATTATTTAAATAATAAAGTGAAGTGACAAAGTCAAAAATGATAATTTAAATAATAAAGTGAAGTGACAAAGTCAAAGATGATTATTTAAATAATAAAGTGAAGTGACAAAATTAAAGAGGATTATTTAAATAATAA
>JASDQU010437468.1:0-18188 GCA_032191745.1 Picea mariana | reverse complement strand
CCAAAGGCTGGTCAGATGCTGCTTCTCGAATCCAAACTCTGAAAGGATCTGTCGAAGCCACAAGGATTCTTGACTTGCATTTACTACTGCTCGGTACTTTGCTTTTGCTGAAGAAAGTGCTATAGACTATTGTTTGTTACGGGCCCAAGTGACAGATCCTGAACCAAGGTTGAAAGCCTAACATGCAGTAGACTTCTGATCATCAGGGTCACCGGCCCAATCTGAATCAGTGAAACCAACCAATAAAGGAGCCCCCCCTGAACTATAATGTATCCTGAACTGAACTGTACCACAAACATAGCGAAGTATCCTTTTAGCTCCTTTCCAATGGCTTTCATGGGGTGTTTACATATACTGGGAAACAAGACCAACAACAAAGGAAATATTAGGACGGGTATGATTCAAGTATAAGATGCTACCAACTAACTGACAATATAGGGTGGCATCAACTTCGAGAGAAGTACAGGTGGAAGTAAGCTTGACTCCAGACTAGAAGGGAGAAGGGGCTAGTTTACAATCGTCCATGTGAAAGTGACGAAGAAGGTCACAAACATACTTAGACTGGGAAAGAAAAATTCCTTCATTGGTTTGCAAAACTTAGAGGCCAAGGAAATAGTGCAAAAAACCTAAGTCCATCATTTCAAATTTCTTATTAAGGCTGGTTTTCACATGGTTTAAAAGTTTTGAGTCACTACCAATAAGGGTAAGGTCATCAACATAAGGACACATATTATGATATGGCTTCCTACTTTCTTGGTATAGACATTAGGATCAGAATGACATCTAGAGAATCCGGTGTTAATAATAAAGTTGTCCATTTTGGCATACCAAGCTCAGGGAGCTTACTTAAGACTATAAAGAGATTTCATAAGGTGACAAACAAGGCTAGAGTCATTCTGGACATATGAAGGAGGTTGTTCCATGCATATTTTTTCTTGCAAATCTCCGTGCAAGAAGGCAGATTTAACATCCATCTGATGGAACTCCTATTTATGTGAGGCAACAAGGGCAAGAACAAGGCGGATGGAATTCATTTTGGCTACAGGGGAAAATGTTTCATTATAGTCAATTCCTTCAACTTGGGAAAATCCTTTGGCAACTAACCAAGCTTTGTGTCTTTCAACACTTCCATCTGATGCATACTTAGTTCTGTAGACCCATTTACATCTGAAAAGTTTTCTTCCTTTTAGAAGAGGTACAAGATCCCAAGTATCGTTTTCCATTAAAGAACAATACTCTTCATTCATTGTTGTATCCCAATCTGGATGAACTAAATCTTCTACAAATGTCTCTGGATCATGAGTCTCGGAAACTTGAGCCAAAAGAGAAGAGGCTCGTTGGAACTGTGAATGCGGTCCACACTGATATGAAGGATCACCGACAAGACCACCCACTGCTTCTCATGTTGAACAAACCCATTTAGGAAGCAAAGGAGATGGTTTAGGTTCAGGTTCAAAGGACTCATCTAAAGGAAAGTGAGCAGGCGGAGGTGGATTTTCATCCTCACTATCATCATCTAAAGAAGAAACTAGAATAGGAACAGAAGAAGGCACAAACGCCGAAGATGGATGGCAACCCGAAGAAGGAAAATCGCCGAATTAGGCTCGCAGGCCAAGAGATTTTCATCAAATTTAACATCTCTTATAATAATAATTTCATTACAATGTGGTTGAAGAAGTCTATAACCTTTGACATCTTCAGAATAACGAAAAAATATACACTTCTCACTTTAAGACTGCAATGCTTTCCTTTTCTCATCAGAAATGTGAGCCCATGCTACACTGCCAAATACACATAAGTGAATTACATTTGGTTTAATTTTAGTCCAAGCTTCTTCCGGTGTTATATTTTTAAGAGCCTTTGTGGGAGTGCGATTTACTATGTAATTTTCACAGTTGATTGCTTCCACCCAATAATTTAGACTTAATCCCTTAGATTAGATCATACAATTAGCCATTTCTTTTAATGTGCGGTTTTTTCTTTTAGCAACAACATTTTGTTGTGGTGTATACGGAACAATGTATTGCGTTTGGATGCCTTGTGTAGTGCAGTAACTTGTAAAATTATTGTTCACATATTCACCTCCATTATCTGTTCTTAACCTTTGAATTTGATGTCCAGATTTCTTTTCTACAAGGGCCTTGTAAGCCAAAAACTCGTCAAAAACTTCGCTCGTAATTTTTAAGAAGCAAACCCAAGTACGTCTGGAAAAGTCATCAATGAAAGTTAAGAAATACTTGCACCCAGAAATATAAGGAGTATAAAGTGGACCACACAAATCACCGTGAACAAGCTACAAAGGGCTAGAGGTGTGCCAAGATGCACATTTTTCAAAACTATCCTGATGATGTTTGTCGAGAAAACAACCGACACAAACACCATCTTTGCATGAAATAGGAGGAAGACTAGTCACCATCTGTTGATTACATAGTTGCTGCAATGAGAGACAGTTTAGATGACCAAACTGCTCATACCAAATTTTGCTCAAGTAATCACTATGAACAACAAAAACTGAAGAAAAAGATGATGACCCAAAGTTGTCAAACTTGTACAACCTGGTAATATCATCAACAATTCCAGTTGCAAGAACATGCTTATGATCTTTTAGATCATTGATTACAACTTGGTGAGGTGAAAACTCTACAATTTTACCTTCACTTGAATGAGTGATTTGATATACTGATAGAAGGTTACAAGAAAGACTTGGAACACATAATACATCATTGAAATGACCATTATCTACTTGAACTGTTCCAGATTCTACAACACTAAGATATCTATCATCACCAAAAAATATTTTCTTGGTGTTACATTCATTTAGAGTAGAAAATATGTCTTTATCCTTAGCCATATGATAAGATGCTCCATAATCAATAAGCCACTCATCAGAAGTTGTATTGAAGGAGAAACCAGAAGCAGAAAGTGCATGTCCATGAGAAGAAGAAGAAGTAGAATCAATACCGATGTTGTGATTTTTCATCACTTCTTCTAAAGCTGCCATCTTCTTGAAACATTTGGACTCATCATGACCATATTTGTCACAAAAGTTGCATTGTTTGTGAGTCTTCTTATTTTTATATTTTGCTCATTTGTCACCATTAGGAGCTGAAGCTGTCTGAGCAGGTTTGGGACCCTTATGTTGCTTGTTGTTGTAGCGAGGATGTTGCGTCTTGGGATACTTGGGGTTTATCTTTCTGCTGGGAAACTAAGGCTTTGTTGGAGGTACTTACAGTACTAATAACTCCAAGTTGTATAAGCTTATCTTCCTCTCTAATCAAGGCAACACAAAAGGACTCAAGAGTAGGTTTTTGATAACCTTTCCCTAGAGCCTCTCTCATGGCATAAAAGGTAGATACAAAAACATAATATGCACTACCTATCTTAGAAAAAATAAGATAGATGCATCACTCTTCCTCCATTTTTATCTCACATTCTTCACATAAAATTCTGAGTGTTTTAAACTTAGATAGATAGTCTCCAAGGAAAGAAAAATCATTTGGACTTAAGGTTAGTACTTGATTTTTTAACTATTGTGCTCGAATAATATTGAGTTTACCAAACATAGATTCAATCTTTTCCCAAGCTTCATCGGGGTCATCAATTTCTTTAAGGTGGAATCTTAAATCATGAGAGATGGACATTCCGATTAGTCTACGTGCTTCGTCACTCCTATTATCCCATTTGACTTTCTTATCAACATCAGTGGGTTCTTTTTCATTTCCCAAGGTAATCCAGTACAAGCCTTTACTTAATAAATCCTCCATATGAGATTTCCATTGGAAGTAGTTGGTGCTAGTAAGCAAAAGATTACTGGAAGAAGCCATATTAAATATGTAGATAATGTGGATTTAAAAACTGAAACTGATGATTTGGATGGAAATATCTCGAAAAATTATGCGGTTTTAAAAAAAACAACAGTAAAAACGGACTTCAGATGTGAAAGTTATGCCCTCTTAAAAAAAAACATAAATGATAACCAAAAGACCACGTGTTGGGGTAAGTTGCTTTATGAAGTAAACCACTTTTATAAAGAGAAGTGGGGATCACTTTTACAATGAAGTTTCTTTATAAAAGAAAAGATGCATGCAAAATAAATAACTCTAAAATAAAATATTAAATCTATTTATAGTGATTCACTTTTATACTTGAAGTGAAATACACTTTACAATTTGAGCATGAATTTTTTAAAAAAAAGTAAAAAAAAGAGAGACTCAAACTCAAGACCTCTTACTTAATAAGGAAAATTTTAACCAAATGGTCTAGCAAAACATATTGTATTGTTTAGCAAGATGATTGGGGTTGTTGTTGATGGCCTTGGAGAACGTGCTAAACAATTTTTTTCACACAAGAAAAAAATTTGCTTCTCGATGACAACAAGGGTTAGATCTCGATTAGCTTACCCGGAAGATGCACCTTTTCCTATCTATTTTTGATTTTCCAAGATCGCACAGGGCGCGGGGCAAAGAGAATACGTAGATATAAAAGAGTAGCAACTTGGAAACAAATAATAGAAAACCTAAATAAAACCAAAACAATACTCTGCAAAAATTAAAAAAATGCGTATTTAGGCTTTATACCTCCAAATATGACTAAAATGGCCGTATCTTGGGCAAACATAAACCTTTTCAAGTGAAACGAGCGCTCCAGACGCAATAAAATAGTTCTCTCAGCCCAAAAATGTACGAAAATGACAGAAAATGGAGATGAGGCAACTCGGCTTCATGATCTCGACCTACAATAGGAGCGGGTCTTCAAAGAGGCTCTGATACCATGTTCAACAACACAAGTAATCCAACAGAGGATGAACACCTTCAATAACCACTCACACAACCAGATCAAAGATCAACACATCAATGTTTTGACGTGGTAAAACCCCTACGGGGAAACCTCCACGGCCCCAGCTTACGCGACCACTTGGAGAAGTTCATTAATGAAAAAGAAAAAGATTACATAGAGATTTTACAAGAGAGTTTCTCACAATCGATCATCGACAAGTGACCCTCCATGCTCTTTAAATAGAGATCATGGACCAATCGGGTGTTAAGCTACAGATCAATGACAGTTAAGATCAAGGAGAATATGAACCGTCAGATCACTTTATGTCGAGAACATATCGTAACCGTTGGATTTCCTAACTACAAATGCATCCTAATGCATAATAAAGAAACACACTTTTAACTAACGACATATTAGACCAAGTAGATCTTAACTAACTCTCGAGTGTCTAAATATCCTAACACAAAGAGGGTGTACATGGTACTGACATACTCACTTGAAATGCCAAATATGTGAGCAAATTGTATTTCTCTGAAATAATATCCACAAGACCTTGTTTGTGTGGATATTAAAACCACGAAAAAGAGTAGTTATATGAGACAAAATCTTACCAAACATGGGAGTTGAAACTATTATTGCAATTATCCCTGGTTTCAAAACATACACCATAGTATTTTGGCACATACTACAAAGATAATATTGGTCATGGTATAAACACCAACCTAGTAAGTGAGACATGGATGCTACTTTGGATATGATACATTCAAACATCTATGAAGCCAACCTAGTAAGTGAGACATGGATGCTACTTTGGATATGATACATTCAAACATCTATGAAGTCACTGAATGATGTTTGCTAGGCATCACCATTTTTTGGGGAAAAATTTAGTAGACATGGCGAAGTCCCCCATGTCCTCAAGACATCCCCATTTGTGAAGGGGACTAAAAGGGGATGTTTCTGTTGCAACCCCCAAGTTCCAAGGGGTGGGGAAATGTAGGCTTGACATGTGTGCGGGGAAAGGGTACTTGCATTACTATGCTATAAAGTATTTTCTTGTATAATTTGAATATACAAGCTATGTTAGTGAGATGGATGTGAATGTGACGAATACTTTATTCGAAAATTTATCCTTGAAATGATTGTTTCCCAAGTAAGAAAATAATACGAAGATTGTCTTCTTTAAACTTTATGAAGAATAAACAAACCAATCACCTATTCGAAAATGTTAATAATGTGGGAAGTTTCCAATTAGAAATGATGATATTAAATCCATTGCAATAATGATGATGTTGAACCCATTGCAATTGTGATGCACCAAGAAAAGATGCTGCTAGTTAATTAGGGAAAATGCAATTGCATAAATGAAAGAAGTAATGTACAAAGTGGAAAGTGTGTTACCACCTAATTTTAAGTGCCGAAATAAATGATTTTCTCACATATTTAGGTATAATATTTGATAGAGGAAGGACAATAAAGTCATGTATGTAGATGGGTATCATAAATCTAAGAATAATAATGACAATAACACGAATAATAAGGGAAACGTTAACCTAGGCGTTGGTAAGGACGACCAATGGTGCAATTTGTGGAAATTGAGGACCACAAGAAACAAAAAAAAATGAGTTGGTAAAGACGACCAATGGTGCAATTTGTGGAAATTGAGGAACACAAGAAACAAAAAAATTGTGGAAATTGAGGACCACAAGAAACAAAAAATTTGTGAAAATTGAGGCCCCGATGTCGTTACATACAAGGCTTGGTCCAAGGTTATGATTAAATAATTATGGGGAATACATCATCCCAATCACCAAGGAAAGACCTTATGATTGAAGATAAAAAGACATAAAATCTGTGTATGATGATACTATTTATTGATTTTGTTATCATCCCAATATACCTAGGAGCCTTGGATTACTGAAATTTGACAAGACACCCATGGTATTTACACATATGGTGAAGGCACCGATGGGTTATCCCATGCTTGTGGCATAGCCCCTATTTTTTCCATTTTTTACTAATATTAAAATCATAAGAACTTTAACAATTTATGAAAGTGCCAAAGATCTATAATAAAAACTAGAAAAAATCAATTAATTCAAAAATTTAAAATCTAAAAGATAAAATATCTAAAAAAAAAATATAAAAAACATTCAAATAAATATAGCTAGAACTATAGTATTGAGAAACGGATAAGTGGAGGGTGTAAAGTTTATTATGGACTTGAAAAGAATTGTAAATTAATAGATCTTTGGCTGTGGATAAGAATAAAATACTTTTTGAGACTCTCATCATTCATGTTATCTTATATGGTTTGAAGTTTGCAGCTGCAATATCTCTAGAGAATCGTGCATAATGATGGAGCAAATCCAAAAGTGTTTTATAACTTATAATCTCAAATCAAAGACAATACACCCTATCTCATACTCCTCATAGAAGTGCGTCTTTCCCCCATTGAGAGCACATCTATGATTATATACCTACTGTACAAGAACAAGATAAACAACATGGAAGACAAGAGGCTTCCTAAGAATGCTTCAAACTCCAATCAAAACCAAAACCACCCGTGGCTGAAGTGAGGTTGGCATAAAGTATTGACTAAATCATTGGGGATAAAGGAGGAGGTCACTTTGTAGAATAACGCTAATATTAAAAATATTAAATTGCATCTACATTTAAGGAGAAATTGTGGTGTGATAAAGAATTAGATGATAAAATAAAATTAAGATACTATAAGGAGTTGATCAACCCTAATCTAGAAGATCAAAAGTTATATCTATTTTGACTAGCATAAACAAGAAAATCAACATTGCTAAAATAAGAACAAACTCTCGTGAGCTCCCTAGTGAAACAAGACGTTGGACAATTCCTAAAACATTATGGGTCAAAAGAAATTTTCATCTATGTGACTCTAAGAGGGTTGAAGATGAAAATCACATTCTCTTAGAATGTCTTGTGTACAACCACATTAGGTCATAATTTCAAAATATTTGTTACAATACCAACCTTCCTAACCTTTTAACTCATCAAAATTATGGTGATTTAAGAATGCTTCTCTTAAAGATTTTCGAGCACATAAATAAAACTCTAAAGTAAACTAAGTAACTCCATAACTTTCTTATGGTCTGATATATCAAATTCGGTCTTAGTGGGTGTTATTTTTAACAAGAACCGAGGAAATTTATATTAAAAAGGTGTGGATAAATCCACTGTAGTGCAGAAAAAGGCAATGATAGACCTTCAACATATAGATGCTTTTAAAATTGAGGTTGTTGTTACAAAATTTGTGTCCACCGTGTTGCCAACTTTCCTAACTATGACATTTTTGTTGTATTTCGAAGAATACAACCTATAAAAAACTCCATTTATGTATATCGTAAAACAAAACATGACACTTGAAAATTACAGAATCAACTACCTGGTTCCTTTTTGACCTCCAGATGTCCATGCTACTCCCAAATTGGGTCTATTGCTGGCTCGTTGAGGTACGAGACTTGATTCACTGTGGCTAAAGTTAGATTTCTAGAAGCTTCCTGGGTGCTGTAGGGGGTGTTGGGATGCTAATAATTTCTTTCCATCTGATCCAAACGACCTTGCATGTTCTCCATTTGACTGCGCTGATCCTCAATTTGGATGCGTTGGGCGAACACTTCATCCTGTATTCTTTCAATGAGGTGCCTGTTCTAAGAGAGAGTTTCTAACTTGAAGGTCAATGTGGAGCTTATTGCTCCCATATGAATTCTTAGCTTTTGACACCCTGCACAATCTTTCTCTGGCTCCTGCTGATCTTGACCAAAAAAAAAATCCAGCGAGTTTGTGGCCCTTGGCTCTTTATGTGACTTCTTCCTCTTGTACATGAAGCTAAGAGGGAGGCGGTTCTGCAAGAGGCGAATGAGAGTGCTCCAAGAGAAGTTCGACGGGAAAACAAAGGGCCCAGAATTGGAAGGGGGAAAGGCTATGCATAGACGTAGCCAAACTGAGAAACTCTGAGCGAGGTGGATCAGAAAGGGCACATAAGAGAATTCAAGGAGAACAAAGTCCAGAGTAAACTCAGGTAAATTTCGAGAGAGCCACAAAAGAGAGACTGTTCAGGAGCGTTGAAATAAAAATCCCCAAGAAACAATCACTGAATAATTCATGTCATATAGAAAGGGGAGTACCCAAATCTCAAAATCTACCTAAAACACTATAGTTATACCCTTCATAGACCCTATCCAAGGACTAAACTTGTCATCATCTTGACGATTCCACGCTGCGTCAATCTTGACGCACGCTCATCCCATCTGATCCAGAGGCTTGACCTGCCTGTTACCCACGAAATCGACTGGAGGAATAATAAAACCATCCCACGCCATGATGAAGTGATCGTGCCAATTCCTGTTAGCACGATTTAAACCCTGATGAAGAGATCGTGCCATTACTCTTGCCAGCTGTGCCTCCACATGTCGAGGCTTGTGCTGGAGCTACAAGTGTCCTCTCTCATCCTCTTAGCACGGTGGGTCCTGGTCTTGTGGTGAGCGACTATCATTACATGAGGGGGGATAAAAATTCCTCATCCTCCACACCTAAAGTTCTGAGGGGTTTCCCGATGGCCAGATTGGCGATTTTTTCTGCTTCAACATTATTGCATCTAAGGACATGGAAGACCTTGGTCTTTGAATTCCTCGTGGATAAGAAAATTCTGTCTATTACCCTTTTTAAACTCATATTTTTAGGCTCGGAACCCTGGATCATCATTCTTATGATTGTCTTTGAATCTCCTACTATGTTCAGATTTTGAATTTGTCTCTGGTTTTCCAATTGAAGACCTTTTAAAAGGGCAGAAGACTCGGCTTTATTATTGGTTTCCTTCCCTAGATTCCAGTAGTAGTTCAAGATTCTTTTTCCTCTAGGTTCGAAGAGAATGATCTTAGTCGATGTTAACCATAATCATCATCATCAATAAAACAAATGTTATTTTATTTTGTTTGCTAGTTTGTTCGAGACTTGCGAGACTAGGCCGTGGTCTAAGAAACCATAGTCCAGGGGTCTCTAAATCGTCAAAATCACTTGGGGATTGCACCCAACCTAGGCCACATGTAATGTCCCTTTCCAAATAGGAGCTCCAAAGAGGAGGCTTAATGGTCTAAACTGCCCCGTTAGACTATAGCCAGGGCCAAAGAGGGGTAAACAAGGTTACTAGAGGTCACTCCAGTGACAGGTGTTATATTCGGAAAGTGACATTGAGCTAAAAAGGGTTAAAAGCGCTTTTAAGTCATTATGAGCTAAAAATAGAAGTCAATAGTGAATTAGGGTTTCAACAGTGATTTAGGGTTTTGGAAGTCAACAGTGAATTAGGGTTTCAACATGATTTAGGGTTTTGGAAAGCTATAAAGGAAGCGTCAGCGACCTAATTCATGATTATGCAGATTATGACTTGTCATTGAGGAGAAGAGGTGCATCTTAGGACAGATAGTTCAGTGTATTCTAGGAGGAAGACACCAGTTCATTGATTTCGGTGTTGAAAGACACACCCTAGTCACCAGGAAGATCATCTAGGTCTTCCATCATTCTTCATTGATTCTGTAGTGCTCCCATATTCCGGGTATTATCTTTTAGTTGCTTATTTGTATTCCGGCTAAGATCCTTTTGTCTTTTGATCTAGTCAAGTGTTGTTATTTTAGTCAGCCGTAGTTTCTTATTTGTATTCCGGCTAAGATTCTTTGTCTGTTGATCTAGTTGAGTATTGTCAGTTTATTCAGTCGCATTCGGCCATTTTGTAATCCACAGAGATATCATAATACAAAATTTGTAGTCCTTTGTTGCGTTTATTATTTGTATGATCATTTATATGTTGTAAACCTTTGATCCTACACACACATTAGCAACGTTTCCTAGACTAGCCAAGTCAGGAAAATTATAGTGGTATCAGAGCTTTACTCCCGTCAGCCTGTGACAAAAGACAATGAGTGCAGCAGAAGACCCAGAGGGTCGTGAACACGTAGGTGACGAATATGTCACTTACAACAGGCATCAAAAAAGAAGGCATAGGCCTGATTTCCCCCCTTTTCCTCCTAGCTCAGAGGAAGAGGAAGAGGCACACAGAGAAGAAGAGAGAAGGGCAGAGCATGAGGCTGAGCGCGAGGCAGAGAGGATGCTAGGAGGCAGATATGAGTGACCAGAGGGTAGTGGAAAAGCCCCTGTAGATCTGGAGGAAGCTTTCATGCAGGTTATCAATGATATGTTAGCTAGTCAACGGACCATGCCTTAGTCCTTGGCACAGGTGGTTGATATATTGGCTAGAGTGGGCATCCCAGATACACAAGTCCCACATGCAACACAGGGGAACTTGGGAGCAGGCACTAGACCCCAGTCACCATCTCGCACATACACCTCTGTGAGTAGGATTCCCATACCCTTGTTTCCTAGTTTCCAGAGGGCACCCCCGGTAGCAGCACCTCCACTGATAGCACAGAGGCCACCCACTCATGTTGATGACATTGTAGAGTATAGGAGGGAGTGCGCAACATTGGGTCATGACTTCCATCAGGACATGACCTTAGTCAAGTACTGTGGACTCAGACTCAGGAACCGCCCTAGAGAGCTGCAGAGGGGAGGACCACAACAACAACAGGGGCATAACCTTAATTTCATCCAAAAATTTGGGAAACTCACCATCCCTTCTTTTGACGGATCATCCAAATACACCGCTAGAGCTTGGGTACCGAAGCTAGACATGTATTACAAGATCAACCAGATGACCGAGATGAAGGCCATCAGTTTGACGACCTTACACTTGGAGGGTGAGGCACATGAGTGGTGGTATCATGGATTGGTGACATTGGGTCACAGTTGCATCACCTCATATAGGGAGTTTACAGATAGGCTCATGGACAGGTTTGACAGGAAGGATCTTGAGATACACTTTAGGGATCTAGCCCAGTTGAGACAAACTGGCACAATAGAGGCGTTCATCACAGAGTTTCAGCGGGTAGCCATGGCAGTGATAGATATATCAGAGCCCAGGTTGATCATGCTATTCACATAAGGACTCACAGAGCCTTTGAGAGGATGGGTGAAGGCATATAGACCTCCCACTTTGTAGGATGCCATCCTCCACACTCGAGATCTGGCAGACTCAGTGCCAAAGACTAAAAATTTCTCCAAACCATTTGTGCCCAAGAGGGATCGAGACAGGAAGCCATTCTAGAGAGAATGGAAGGGCAAGGAGAAGTTGGATGATGAGACTAGGCAAGAGCTTATGAGGAAGAAGCTTTTCTTCAGTTGCAAAGATCCTTGGGTCCTAGGCCACAGGTGCATGGGAAAGGGAGAGATTCATTATATTGATGTAGCAACAAACAACGTGGACAATGAGGAGGAGGAACATGATAGTGGATCCACTAGTTCAGAGGAGGAGTTAGCACCAATAGAGAAGCAACCTCCCCGTAGACCACCGACAACGATAAGAGCCCATCCTCCAGTAGTCCCACAACCACTAGAACAGGCTAAGAGGAGGAAACCAGCAAAGGGAGGTGTCATAGCGACCCTTTCTGGTGTTCCCAGGTATGATACCCTCTGCATCAGAGGGATTATTCAGAGCCAATGGGAAATCACCCTGATAGATGGTGGGGCCACCCACAACTTCATCGACGCTTCACTAGTATCGAGACATGCACTTCAGACATAAGATTTTGAGGGGTTTGATGTTGTAGTAGCAGATGGCCACATAGTGGAGTGTCTAGATAGAGTTCCAAACTTAGAGATGAAGTTGGGAAACTACACAGTGAGAGACACATTTTATGTGGTTGACCTATCGGACACAGATGTGGTGTTAGGAGTTAAGTGGATGATTACCTTGGGAAAAATCACTACCAACTACCAAACCTTGGAAATGGGATTCAGAGATCAGGATGGGAAGAAAGTTGTTCTAAGAGGTATGTCGACAAGAGAACCCAGGACAATTTCAGCCAAGAGGATGGAGAGGATATTTAGACATGGGGAGGTAGCATATGCCACAAAATGCTTGATCACTACTCAGAAGGATTCGAAAGGTCGACAACAATACCATACAAAGATCAAGAATTTATTGGGATGACATCAACAGGTCTTTGAGGCAATTCCACCAGGGAGACCACCTAACAGGGGGTTTGAGCACACCATTGAGTTGGAGGAGGGGGCCAAATCTATGATCACCCCCCCCTATTGTCATCCTAGGAGGTTCAAGGATGAGATAGAGAAGGCAATCAAGAAATTGTTGGCGATGGGACACATCAGACAGAGCAACAACCCATTTGCTTCTTCAGTTGTCTTAGTTCTGAAGAAGGATGGAACCATGAGGATGTGCATTGATTACCGAGCCTTGAACAAGAAAACCATCAAGAACCGATACCCTATCCCACACATTGACGAGTTAATGGATGAACTACATGGGCCAGTTTTCTTCTCAAAAATTTATCTACGCTCTCGATATCATCAAATCAACATCCGAGAGCAGGACATAGAGAAGATGACATTTCAATGTCATTTTGGACACTTTGAGTTCCTGGTTATGCCATTTGGGCTAACCAATGCACTCGCTACATTCCAGTTTTGCATGAACCATATATTCAGGGATAAGTTAAGGAAATAAGTCTTGGTTTTCTTCAACGACATCTTGATCTATAGCCAGTCATGGCAAGAGAAAATGAGGCACCTGGATGAGGTATTGAGCATCATGGAGGCACAGTGATTATATGACAAAGAGTCCAAGTGCGAGTTCGGTCTGACATAGATGCTTTACTTAGGCCACATCATCAGTGCATAGGGGGTACAGGTGCACCAAGAGAAGATTAGGGCCATTATGGATTGGTCGATGCCCAAGAACATGACAGAATTGAGGAGCTTCTTCGGGCTATGAAACTATTACAGGTGGTTCATCCAGGGTTTTTCTCAGCTTGGAGCACTGCTGACATATCTTACCAAGCATGGGGCCTTTCATATGGACCAAGAAATCAAAGGAAGCCTTTGATCACGTGAAGGAACTCATGGGAACTTGTCCAGTGTTGGCACTACCAGACTTCACCTTGCCATTTGTACTAGAGTGTGACGCATCCAATGAAGGGATCTGTGCAATTTTGATGCAGGGAGGTGTCACACACCCACTACGACAACTGAGATTTTCTTTTTGTTTTTGTCTTTTCTTCGAGGGACAGAATCCCCCAATTTCTATGGGGCCTAGTGCAGACCATCCCTTCCCTTATCCTCCTCCATGTGATCGTTGGCTATGAACACAAGCCTTACCAAAAAGGTGCTTCCGGCTTTCGTGATTTGGGGAATCGCGATGCAAGCGTTCCCTTGTTCTCTGTCTTTCGAAATGCCGAAACCTGAAAGGGTCTAACAGATCCTTAGCTCCTCCCTTGGGTCACTTTTCATACGACTGGTCCTATGACCTGGTACTATTCCTCTAAATGCTTTCGGGGTTTCGGGATTCAGAGAATCGCGATGCAAGCGTTCCTCCTTTCCCTTTCTAATCCTCGGAACTGGAATGCCCGGTATCATCTGGATCTATGGTCCATATCGTCGACTTGATCAACGGCCCGGATTAAATCTTGACATTCTACCTTTCAGGATTTCTGGTGAGGTCTCCACTCCTATTCCTCTGATGTCGAGAACCCTGGTGGCCTTAGATCTTTACCACACGTCCCTACAAATGGGCGGTCCATATTCTTTCGGGACTCCTCCTTCCTACCACAAGACCCTGTCCGGTGACGTAGGGCTCATTCACAGAGCGCATCGGGGTTTCGCGTACTGAGATTTCGTGACTGGCGAAGACGAGGGCTCTTGCCCCTGGGTTTCCCGGGTAACAAAACGCTGAAACCCATTCACGTAAACCGATTCGGGGTTTCACATACCATGATTTCACGACTGGCGAAGACGAGGGGTCTTGCCCTTGGGTTTCTCGGGTGCCGAAACTTCGAAACCTATTCACGCTAAACCGATTCGGGGTTTTGCATACCGGGATTTTGCGACTGGCGAAGACGAGGGGTCTTGCCCTTGGGTTTTCCGGGTGCCGAAACGCTGAAACCTATTCACGCTAAACCGATTCAGGGTTTTTCATACCGAGATTTCACAACTGGCGAAGACGAGGGGTCTTGCCCTTGGGTTTCCCGAGTGTCGAATTGCCGAAACCTATTCACGTTAAACCGATTCGGGGTTTCGCATACCGGGATTTCGTGACTGGCAAACATACACAACAGAGAGTTTCCTTACCTTTCGAAACTCCGATCCCCGAATTTCCGATAAGGAAATTTATGTATGAGTTTAATGGCTGTGAGCCTCCCCTGATCCGACGGTCCATAGAGCTTCGACAGATCCTTAGATCTACGGTCCTGAATCCCATCGCTAATTGCGAAGGCTGAAGGGGTTGAGGTATTAATTCCTGCGCTCCTCCTCTAGATCCATCAATCTTGACAAATCGGGGGTATTTCCGAAAGGATCCCGACCGTTCGTCTACCAAATGATGGGGTATTCTCTTTCGATAAATGGGACTCACTATCCTTTCTGAGCTTGATTCACGAGGTTCAACCTCTCGGGGCTTCGAACTCCCATGACTTCGAATCTTGAGAGAACTACTCTTTTATGTACAAGGTTTCCAGACCTAGGTCATCGGGACCTTCAAAGGGTTCTTGGGTAATTATCCCTAGGCTTGGTGACCTGACTAAAGAGCCTTCCTAATTCACTGAGCTATGACTTTGTGACAGGGGTAAAGTGAACTCGTGGGTTTACCATAACGGTATTCTTTTCAAGGAACTCACTCCGGCTCTGGAATGCGAGGAGACTTTCCGGGAGGAGGTGCCTTCGAGAAATCAAACCAGGGCATAGAGTGAGTCAAGTAATTTGGGACAAATCTCAAGGGAACGGACTCGTAATCTGAACTTATTCATTCTATACATAAACTGATTATGGTCATATAAGTATAAGCATGCATCTATTATTTCTGATCAAAACATTAGGCAAATACTTCTATACAGAAACCATTTATGAGTATACAAACATGAACATGCATCCAGGATATTCAATTCAAGATACAAGATATGAACACTTATCAGAAAACACCAGGTGTGACACGACTGCTGAGAGGGGTGCTCGTTTCCACCCAATCGTAGGCTCAGTGACTCCAAACGGATTTACCACTAGCCACCCCCAAGCTAGACCACGATGCTTGAGATTTAGTCTCCTACTTCCAGCTCAACGGAAGTCAAGGACGAAGGTTACTCTCCTTCTCCTTTGTTTACAACTCCCTGTATTTCCATAGCTCCTCCGGTTTTCTTCCATGATCCCTGTCGCGCGTGTCCTCCCTTCCCCCTTTCCCACACTTCCTTTCTTGCCTTTTCTGCAAGATTGCATGTGGCATGGATTCCCCCATATGTGGTCAGGTCTGGGAGCTTCTACGGATGGGCGGTTCGACCCCATCCCCTCATTAACTCTTGAGGAGCCTCCCCACCTACCATCCTGGTGGGTAATTCATTCCAGGGTCAGAGAGTTGCTTTGGTCTTTGAGCAAGTAAAAATCTAGTACGGTATTGGTTCGGTGGAAGTTAATGCAACCATTCTAGGTCCCTTCCACCACCTCTCATTAGCCATCGTGGTCTCTTTTATCACATCTCCCTCCCAACAGTCATGCAACACATATTCATAACATAATTTACATTCATCGACATTTTATACAAAGGTCCGTCAAATCAAACATTCACATCTTTGAGTTTGCCATGGTTCTTGGCCAGTATAGTTATTTTTATAGACTGGGGGAAACAGGGTGTTACAATTCCCTCCCCCTTAAAGGAACATTGTCCTTGATGTTCTATCTATCAATATGACCTGTATGTACATAAGCAAACAAAATCAGATATGTCTGTTTCATGGCATCTTCCATTTCCCATGTAGCCTCATCTGGGCCAAAATGTTTCCACTGCACCTTGACCTGTGCAATGGTTTGGTTCCTGAGTGGGGTTTCCTTTTTGTCCAATATGCATTGAGGTTCTGGTAGGAATTATCCCTCCGGTTCCAATTGGATCATAGACCAGTCAATTATATGATTAGAATCGTGTACATATTTCTTCAATAATGAAACATGGAAAACAATATGTGCTTTTACGGTAGGAGGAAGTGCTAGCCTATAGACTACATGTCCCACTTTATCTAGAACTTCAAAGGGTCCACAATTCCGAGTTTCCAACTTGGCACAAGCCCCCATCCTCAGGGAACTCTTCCTAGGCATAACTTTGAGATATACGTGGTCTCCCATCTTGAATTCTCTTGGATTTATCTTTCGGTTGGTGTAACTTTTCTGTCTGTTCTGAGCGACCTTTAGGTTTTGTTTAATCTGATTCACTTGTTGTTCCATTTCTTTCAACATGTCAGGTCGAATAGTAATTCTATTTACTGGGTTACTCCAACTGACTGGAGTGTTGCACGATCTACCATAGAGGACTTCGAAAGGACTCATCTTCAGGGATTCTTGGTAGCCGTTGTTGTAGGCGAATTCCACCAGTGGCAGGTAATCTTCCCACTTTTTAGGTTGATGCATTACATGCATTCTTAGCATGTATTCTAATATTTGGTTCACTCTTTCCGTCTGTCCATCGGTTTGAGGATGATAGGCTGTTCTAAACAATAATTTGGTCTCTAGACCAGCCATCAAGGATTTCCAAAAGTTGGAAGTAAATTTCGTGTCTCTGTCAGACACGATCGTTTTAGGCATACCATGTAGTTTAAATATTTCCTTCATAAATATGTTGGCGATATCTATTGCCTTGCAAGTCGATCTGACAAGGATAAAATGGGCGGACTTGCTCAATTTATCCACCACTACCATGATGGCATCATTCTGTTTGGTCGATGTTGGTAATCCAGTAATGAAGTCCATGGAAATGGTTTCCTATTTCCATTCCGGGATTATTAGAGGTTGTAATAATCCTGCTGGGTGTCGGTGTTCTTCTTTAACCTGTTGGCATTCTATGCACTTAGCTAAATAGTTAGCTATGTCTTTCTTTAACCTAGGCCAATAGAATTGTTTCCTGGTGGACGTGATCATCTTCTGATATCCTGGATGACCATTATATGGCCTTTTATGTAGCTCATCCATTATGAACCTCTTCAAGTCATTACAATCTGGAATATACAATCTGTTTCTGTAAGTTAGCAGACCTCCATCTATCATCTGGTAGCCTTCATACTTTATTCCAGTGGGTTCTTGCTCCAGGTACGAGGTTACGGTCTGGAAGAATGTGTTTGTTTCTTGTGCATTTCTGACTCTTTCTTTGACATTCGTCTCGCAGGTTCTCACCACTGCCAGGTGAATTGTTTTCATACTTCTGCTAAGGGTATCGACCACCTTATTTTCCTTTCCTTTAACATGTTTGATTTCAAAATCAAACTCACTAAGGAGGGCCATCC
>JASDQU010437467.1:56406-67976 GCA_032191745.1 Picea mariana | reverse complement strand
ATGTTGGTGTAAAAGATCCCTAGAAAATAAAAGTTACTAATTAAATTTTAGATTTACGTTGTATTTTAGAGGTTGTTGCTTACTCAAAAAGGATATGTAATTGAAACTATTGATGTTATGACCTTGACCCAATAATGCAAAAAGAGATGAATGTGCAATTTTCAATTCAATGAATTCCGGTTACAGTAGGGAGAAGGTATTTTTGTTTCGAAGTACAGCAAGCTACTAATTGCAATTCCTTGATTCTGAATGAACACAATTCCAAATAATCATGAACTACAATTTTCCAATTTCTTCTTATATTTTGAATGTAAAAAATTTCTTATGAGAGATTGCTAAAAGAATAAATGAATTTGGTTCTTCCTTTCTAAGACAAAATCAAATATGTGCTGACGAAAGGAAAATGCAACCCAAGAAAATCAAAATACTCTCAATACCATTCCCAAATCAAATCCACAATGTAAAAAAAATGAAAAAGACAAGAAAAATTCTTGACATAAGCAAGCAAGAAGTGTTTCTTAATCAGCAAACAATCTGACAAATAAAATGAATCCAAAACTCAAGACAAACCAAAGATCCTTTGTCAAACAAGCACTCAGATGAAGATCCGATATTATATCCTTGTGACAATAAGTATGAGAAAAAACTTGAAAAAAGCAAAGAAATACTTTCAATCACTGAAAACCAACCACAAGCAAGTTCCAAACTCAGGAATCAATCAATCATGGGCATAGGAAGTTCACCCCATACTTCCAAAACAAATCTGGGTGGTGAAAGGCAGAGTGACTCACCCCATCAAAACTTACAGGATTCGTCGCAAGCTGGGCATAAGACACAATGCGATGAGCAAGGGTCGTCATAGACCACTGGTAGAGCATAGTGCGATGTCTTCGCACTGGATTGGCTAAGAAGAGGGCGATGTCTCAGGTTCGTCGTAGGCTGTCAGTAAGGTAAAATGAGACGATCTCTATAAATTTGGAAAAATTGGGAGAAAGACAAAAAATCCAAAAGAACTTCTAAACCTAGGGAGTCTAGATGGATCACCCACAGACTCGGAGAATTAAAATTATCAGAGGAAGGCAAGCTAAAGGAAAATGGGAAGCAAAAAATCAAAAGGAGTTTGTCTCCCCAGTATGGTCGCTAATTTTTTTATGGTACCTATCGGTAAATGCGGGCATAAACAAATCTCCCTAGATCCACCTAGATCTAGAACAAAACAGAACAAAGCATGACACTTTCCCTAAGCTCTGATCATTGAGTTTACTATCTAACAAGAGATATGCAACATACCATTTAAATATCACTTTTCCTTGTCGTTTTCATCCTAGCTCCACTCTAGTGCTCCTGTGATGTTGGATCTGCAAGGGAACACAAGCCAACCAAAGTGAAAGAAATATACCATACTCAAAGAGAACCTATGTATGTGATCAAGGAATCATACAATAAAACGAGATGATTTTTATGGGAAAGAAACATATCACTGTATTATATAATAATGAAAGTGGAGATTACAACCAAAGCCTTGATGTCACAAGGTCCCCTTTCGATGACCCTTTACTCCAACACACACACTTGCTTCAATCTTGGATGAAGAAGATCCACAATGACTTGATGCACTGAAATGAGGCTCTCAAGAATGATCCAATGCAGAATTCTTCATACAATCTTAACTAATTCAACCCTCATTAACCTTACTTTCTCGCTTAACCTTTTCCATGAGAAATTAATCCTTATATAGGGGAAAGAGATATGGTTAAATAGATTAGGATGATCCCATCAAATCAGAGAAGTGAGTAGGATCCCAACCATATGGATGCTACCTCATCTTCTAGAAGATCTTCTTCTAGAACTTTTGTGAAGGTCGACCTTTTCTTATCCTTTTGACATTGTCGCACCCCAGCTTTAGAGCAGCATGTGGAGACATCACAAACCAGTTTTAGGGCAGAGTGTGACAACCAGGCATCGTCACACCCTGCTTATGATGCAGATTGCGATGACCCTCCTTAATAGGGTTTTTGATAAGAAGAAGTTAATAACCTTTCTCATGAAGATAGGATTTTTTGGGAACATGAACACATGTTTGTAAAGGGATCACCAATATTACCAAAATAATGTGTAATACTTCCTTAACTTTAACAACAAGAGACTATTTTCATCAAACTTTACTTTAGTCTCACATGACTAGTTTTGGATTAGTCAACAACCCTAACTTGAAATAATCATAACTATGTACCTGTAATGAATAAAGATCTGAAAATAGTACACAATGTTCTTCAGTGTGTTTTATGCAATTCCTCCAGGTGTCACTACCTGGAACCTCTTAGAAAAGAAGTTATAGCAAAAATGGCATACCTTGTTGAATTTTGGCTTATTCTAGAGAGTGAACTTGTAGAGTGTGCCCCGCACGGAATATTTGTTGTGTGGATATGAAACTTTTACACAAAATACTAAATATTGTACTCTAACCAACACATTTGGTCTTACTTAATTTGGATTTGTTATGAATAATTTATGATGTTCTTACCTGAAACATATGTTTTAGACTGGTTTCAGGACTAGCCACAAACCCTATTTTTCACGGAGTGTAACTCCAAAAATACAACGACCCACAAGTTGAAATTTGTACCACAGCTACTTGGATATGTTTCCTCAATGGTCTCCCAATTTCATGGTCTAAATCATTCTAGAAAAAAAATTATTGTGAAAATGGTGAGGTGGCCTATAAATAACATACCTTAGAAAGCATCATCAAAAGAATTTATCCTCCCTTGAATTTTGGCCTTCTTTACTTCACCTTCTGTTGTGGTGGGAAATCCCCCTACAGACTAGCACTTAGGGTTATATTATGCATGCAGATAAGACCGAAAGAATCCTACTTTTTACCATCGTCTAAGACCTAATCCCCATTTCTTTTAAGCAAATACATGGTTAAACGAACATACCTTGTTTCGGATGTTCGATATCGATCCTTCTTCACAATTGATCGCTTGCTAGCAACTATCCTCCCAAGACTGAACTGCGCATAAAACAAGAAACAAACTCTACATGCATTTGTTCTACAGATTAATGGGTTAGAGATTCAAACATATATTCACTAAACTATGAAGAATTCATATAGTGGGACGGGAAAAGCATTTCTTTATTATTAACTTTAATGAATCAACTTACAATGTTGAGACTGACCACTGCTTCGCGAACCTGATCCTGGGCTCCTCTTCAAATGTTCTCCAACTTATTTTTTTTTTATCTCTTTTTGCAAAAGGATGGCTAAAGGGTTTGGACAATGGGAATGTGCAATTGGGTAGAGTTTCTTTACTATTATTCTCCTCTTCCAAGTGGGACCCCTAACCCTTATTTTATAGGCTAGAATAAGCTAGGTATTTGGATGAACCCTTGGCCATGCATGGCCGGAAGATTCAGTTAAATCACCCAAAGTTGTGTGTTTCGCCGGAAACTTTCCTTTTTTCTTGCTTCTGAAGGTCCACGCAGGCTGTAGTGGGCCAGCTAGCATGGACACTGTAGATCCACGCAGGCTGTAGTGGGCCAACTAGTGTGGACTTTTAAAAATGAAGTTTTTTAGAAGAGTTGTTTAGTAGTGTTTTGGCAAAGAAGGAATCTAAGATGGCCTGATGCCAGATAAGCATGTATGGTGCAAATTAGGGTTATAACAGATGCCCCCTAATGTGAGGTTAGAAGAGCATCTGATGGACAAAATACATTACCAATATTTATTGATGTGTCGAACAAGTGAGCCCAGGAACCAGAAATCGGGAGGAGTCGTCTGCAAAAAATAACAATTGTCTCACCGAGGTGGGCATACCCATGCTCGGGATAGAATAAACTCATGGATACCAATCAAATACATTTTAGATCCATGTCATATCACTATATAAAGTGTATTCGCGAACAATACACAGCGGAGCTACATCTCGAAATCAAAAATATATACATGTAGAGTATCCATCTTCTCAGAAGCTGATAAGGCCTGATGACTGGAGATGAGGTCATCAGAGCTCGAGAAACAACTTCAAAATCTTCAAAACTCGGGTAGGAGTGTAATATGAGTGTACGACTTCACTACCCAGAGGTCTTCGACGGCTTGTCGGTCATGGACTAGAGAAACTTGATGATCAAACTGAAGGCTTCATTGATTTCGAACAAAGACTTGATTGGACATTCAGGATGGCCAGGTATGAGGGCAAGAGACAAATTGCAGAGAGGCTGACTCAGGCTTGGTAGAAACTTCCCTTGGACAACAGCATGACAAATGATGAGACTTAAGCAGCATGGCATTAATCATAAGTTTACAAAGCAGGAGGCAATGAAAACTCTCCATATGTTTGGAAGAATAACCAAACGGAGGAGGACACAACTCTATGTAGCGAGAACAGCTTCCTAAGGTCGTATTACATCCCATAGTTTGATGAACAAACGGACAGATGTGCTTTATCCAAGGGAGACTTATTGTGCTGCCAATAAAGAAAATACTTTTCCCTTCCTCTTTTTGGGGTATATTTGATTTTTTGTCTTTTTCAACGATTTTGGAAAAAATAATAAAGGAATGTTACGTTACAATGGAGGAATGAGTGTTACAAACATACAAGTTCAAGGCACAAGGACAAGACTGATGTTCAGAATAATGATACTCAGGAAAAATCCTCCGAGGGCCAAGGGTGTTAAGACGCAGAGGCAAAGTGCTACAAGGCTTGCGTATAAGGTATGCTTCAGATGGTTTAGTTGGGAGAAACATGGAGCCGACATTTAGACCAAAGACGTAGGTATGCAAACACGGTTAACTAAACACACAATGGTAACATCCTTCGATGTAAGTTTAACGAGCCCAGAGAAGGTAAGCTCGATGGTTTTTCATATTTAGGGAGTCTGAAAAAACGTAAAAGGAGACTCCACTGGGGTACCTTTTTCGAAGGTAGTCTAGTCAGTTTGAAAAAGGGGTAAACTAGCACCGATAAGACGCCTATTCAAAACCATTTTAATGAGTGTGATAAAGACAAGATCACTCGGCCATTTTTTCATTTTTAAGGAGTCTGAAAAAAAATTAACTATGGACTCCATCAGGAATGTTCTTCTGGACCATTTTAACGAGTGTGAAAGAATAAGGTCATTCGACGATCTTTTCAATTTTAGGGAGTCTGAAAAGAGCTTAACTATGGACTCTGTGGGGGTTCCTTTTTCGTAAATTTAGTCCCTCGGGCCCGAAAAAGGCTTAAAATGATACCTGAGAGTACTCTTCTAGAGAACTGAAGTTCCATAGAGTATACCTTTGTTCGTACAATTGACCGTCCAGACCGAAAAAGGGGTAAACTACCGTCAGACAAACGTGACTTCAAATTTTAGTTTAACGAGCGTGAAAGGCCACAAGATCACTCAGCAATCTTTTCATGTTTAGAGGGTCTGAAAAGGGCTTAAAAGAAGACCCGTAGAGGTTACTTTTCTCAGTTAATTCATATAAGATCAAAAAGAATAAATGCAGTCTCGCTGGATGTTTCTTTCGGATCTCAAAGCAATCTTGAAAAACAACAAAGTTAGCTCATGATCGACACTTTGTGGGTCGATGTTGGGTATCTCCTCGGGGGAGCAGTATGCTCCGAAGCAAACATGGTCTACGCCGCCAGGGGTTCTGGAGATATTGATCGGTATGGTTTCAGTGATGGTTTCCATATTACCCTCAGTATAGACCTCGTGTGTAGCTAAGGGATTAATAGGACAAGACCTATCTCTAATCATAGTCAAGGTGAATTATTCATCCTCAATTCTACTTAACTCTGGGAGGAAGTATGATCTATGATGAAGATCATCCCAGGGTTTGTCCGGACTAGTCATTTCTTCAATTACTGCTTCGTCAAAGGGAAAGACTAAGTCTAATGAATCGGTGTCAGCAAGATAACCTTGAGCCCAAATAGGCTCTAGAGGCAGATATAAATCTTGTGTAGAAGTTGGATCTGGGTTGGCCGAAGTTTGCTGGACTAAAGAGTATGCTACTTCAACTACGGACAAGGGCATGGACATGCCTGGATGCCCTGTCCCCTCCATCGTGGTCGATGGGGAAGGAAGTATCCACGGATCGATGAAGTAAGTCATGCAAAATGACGAAACTTGGAAAATCTCAACCTTGTGGTGGTCAGATATGAACTTGACATCGCCTTGAGGGGGCGGGTAATCGAAGGTACCCATAAAAGATGGGCACAAACCAACCCCTACATTGACTATGCCTGATTGAGGATTATCAATCATCGGGACCGCGGACACCCCCAATGAAGGGTCAGGTCTAGAGAAAGACAATTGATCAATGGTCACAATCCAGTCTTCATGTGGAAACAACAAGACCCGGAAAACTGTAGCAACCACTACTTGCATGGCATACGTCCAACTCCTTGCTAACAAAAGATTATAGTCGAGAGATGTGTCGACTACCTCTACCTCAATGCACATGGTCGTCCCACCCAATTGCACGGGAAAAGAGGGAATGATACCATGTGATTGGAATGAACGACCATCGAAAGAAGTGAGAAGAGTGGGTGACAGAGACAAAACGGGCTAGCCAATGGCCTTCCAACATGCCAATGACATAACACATGTCGAGGCGCCCTCTTCAACCACCGTGCGAAAAATATTTCTAGTAAAAGTTTTCATGGGGTGAGCCACTACTATCTGAAACACTACGTGGTATGGCAGATGAGGTTTTAATTCAGTTGTATCTAGCATGATGGTACCCGAATTACAAGTCTCGGTAGATCCTAGAGCAGTTAACAAAGCTTTCCTCTGGGAAGGGAAACTTTGGAGCACCTCCAAAGCAGACATCGCACAAGGGGTTTGAGATAAATCTTCCACCACAGAATAGTTCTGAGTGGCCCTTGCGTTTGGGTTATGAGAATCTTTTTTGAACGCACCTTTTGGGATGTGTGTCATTGTTTCACCCAAAGTCTTCTCAATCTGTAGAGGAAGATATGGGAGTTTGGCTTCTTTTCCCTTTTCAGAAGTTCTTGGTTTACTATAGTCATGCGCTCTAGTGGATATGAAAGCATCACCCTTCATCATATATACATTCGCAAAAGCAGGGTTGTTCGAAGACGGAGAGGGTCCTTGGCTGCCCCCTTCCGTGCTTGCAGAGGCTTGGGTTAGATTTTTCCCATGTTGAAATGGATTGGTTAACACAGCATGTTGTTGTTGTGTCACAAACTTTTGGGCTTCTGCAAGTCGAGGACATAAATGGGTCGGGTGGTCTTCCGTGCATAAGTTGCATGGATACCTCACCTTTTGTTTCTCAGTGTTGTCCTCGCCAGCATTATTGGTAGGTTTTTTATCCTCCTTACCCTTCTTTCATTGTTTTTTCTTTCCTTCAGGCTATTGGGTGGCCATTGGATTAGTCGATTGCACTATGTGTACATCCGATGTTTTGGTAGGGGGAGCAGCCAAAGTTGTAGTTTGGCTGGCCGTTGTGTGTTGTATAGATAACTGTTGTAACTGCTTCATCAATTGCTCAGCGGGCTTTGTTTGTGCTGAACCAACAATACCATTGGCATGTGGTCCAGCTCTCTCTCTGGTTTTATCAAGTATTGAGCGTGGCACATCTGGCAAGATCTCGTATAATAAATCAGACTGAGAATAGATTAGCTCAAGTTGTTGAGCTCTCATGATGGTGTCTTCTTCGAAAAATAGTCCCGATGTCGTGACGTCTTTGGGTAACTGTGGAACCAAAGACTTAAAGAACCACTTGAGCAGGAATTCTAGTGGGACTGGTACCTTAATTAAACTCTTTCGGCGTCTCCATTCTCGGATGTGATCAGAGATATGGTCCTCTTTTGTTTGTGAGAAATTGGCCAGCAATTCGGTGCCAGTGCCGTATCTCACAGGTAACTGGAAATGGTTTAGGAAAGCCATAGACAGTTCACCAAAGGAAGAGTATCTTGAGCGATCGAGCTCAATGTACCATTTCGCGGCACTCCCAATGAGAGTACATTGAAACAATCAAAAATGTACGGAGTCATCTTTCAACGAGTTAGATGAGCACCAAAGATGAAAGGTAGTCACATGATCTCCTAGATCTTCGTTAGGCTTGGCTTCGAACTTTGGGATGTCTGAAGGAAACTTCATCGGCATAAGAGGCCAACAAGGATCGTGACAAATAGGGTCACTTAACAACCTTGTCAAGTCTGGCAAATGCAAGGCTGCCAGGAAGGGTAGTTTGGGTTGTTGGTGATAACCTAGGAAAAAGGGGCCTGTAGTTTGACAGGCACCAGGTTGCCAGGAAAATTTCGGCTACTGGCCTGGGTTCTGGTAAAAACCATGGCCATGGCCAGTGTATGGATTTTGCATGTGAGGAGACATCATCAGCTGATTTCCAAAATAGGACATAGATGGTTGGGCATGCATTACATTCGAAGGACTTTGGGAAGGATTGCCCCATGTCGGTCCCGTGGGGATAGGCATAGTGCTTTTTCTGGGGTTCCATTGATTGTGAAAAGAATTACCCCAGATCAGCATTCCTGACGAGGGAACGGATCCCTGCCAAGAATTCCAAGGCCCTGATGTGGAAGAAGTTCCTGGGTGTGCCCCCTGTGCAGGAATAGTACCCTGCATAGGAATAAATTGTCTGAAACTAGGGTTGCCCCCAGTTGGGAAAGTAGCGGATGAAAAGGCATTGTTACCAAACGCACCGAACAAAGAAAATGGTGTCGAACCTACCGGCATATTATGTGAAGGTGGTCCTTGACTCCCTGCTCCAAGTAAACTATGGTGTGCAGGTGGCCCGGCAGATTGTTGATGCATGCCACCGAGTGAAGGGGACGAAGGAGGTATATGACCTCCCCCGTAAGGGAAAGAATTAAAAGGAGTAGGAGTGCCCCCCATGTGTCCTTGCAGAGGAGTGTTAGAGCTCCCTGCCCCCAGACCTGAAGTCTGTGAAGTGGAGTAGGAAAGTACAGGACTTGTGCCTGAACTAGGCATCACGTATGAGAACGGAGGGCCTGTCACACTTGGTGTGAAAAGGGTTGTGGCCGCCACTAGAGATGGGATCGTACCACTATGTAATGTAGAGGTGTTCGATACCATGGTGGCTCGAACTGGTGACGGTGGGTTAGGAGGTGGAAACTCTCCTGTGGTGACAACCGTAGTGGGAATTGAAGAATTCCCAGAAGGAGTAACAACATTTATTTCCATTGTTGCGTGTGACACTGTCTGGCACTCGAAAGGATGAATCGATACGATGTTGGGTGCCAAAATATTAGTGGTGGAGGTTTCAACCAGACCAAAATCTTTCGCTCCAAGGTCTAAAACGGTCGATTCCTCTAGATGTTGGTCAGGCACAATTTCTTGTGACTCGGTCGCTTCAAAAGACCCTTGCTGGTCTAGCTTTTGCCTTAGTGGTGGCGGGGGTGGCTCCAGTGTAACCGGCGGTAGGCCAAAAAGCCTTCGTGACCGAAGGATCTCATGAGCCTCCACTGTGTGAGAAGATCAAAGACACTCTAGGGCGTTCTAGTCGTTCAAAAACAACACACACTAAAAAAAGTCCCTATAAGATAAGACAAGCAAACACTAAATTAATTGGAAGAATAGTTACAACAACCAACACTAGAGCAACTTATCGGTGCAAGTGCAACTCGAACACGGAAGCACCCTCCGGGTATACTCTGCAAAGCGTGGCCCGATGTTTTTCCTAGGTACCGCGGTATACCCCCGCAGTCACCTATGTATGTCCCTAAAAAAGATAGGCAACTAGGTTGCCAGCGCGCAAACAATCACCAAGCGGGTACAGTCGAAAGTCAGGTAGACCACAATGAGCAGGGTATCAAGCCCGAAACCTGTCAAGGGTATCGAGAGCAAGTGGTCTGGAAGACAACTGAGGACCTCGAATGGATTCAAGACCCACGAAGCTTCGTGGCAAATGCAATCGACGAAATCCCAAGACAAGCCCTCTATATGTGTTCTCCACTACGATTGGTCCAGCTTTGGAGGGGTTATCTCCGCTACCTTTCCACACGTGACCTTGTGTTTATCCCATGTGTTAGAGGGGGGTCCCGGATAACTTTCACGATACTGGACTTGGACTCCCTAACTCAGACTCCAATGTTTGATTTTAATGGCCCTGAAGAGTTTCCTCTCCAACCTAATCCAAGGCCCTAATCCTAAACTAGTTGGTTAACCCTACAAACATAAAACTCTAATGAATTTTAGATTTAGCGTTAATTTTATGGCTTGTCTTATGTCAAAGGGAATGAAAATGAAACTAGTGATGTTTGAAAGACGAAACTAAAAATGAACAGAAAGCTGGAAACAAAAACCTTCACTTAACGCAAATTTTCAATAACTTTTCAAAAAAAAAAAATTCTAAGATCTTTTGAATAGAAAACTTAAAGCAGAGTTTCACTCGACTACGAGCTACTTACGATTTAAGTAAACTATCAAAAACTTAAGAAAGCAAAGACTTTTCCCTGGTTACTAATGCAAAACAAAACTTTTCAACCCATCAAAGAAATGAAAGATTTTTTTTTTTTATTTGAATGCTCACAAAGCAAAAAGGAAAAATATCAACAAGTCAAAAACCAAGAAAGAATTCTGGCCTAATCGCAGATCACAAAGAATCACTTCAAGAAATCACACACTAGCAACTTAAAAAATGACTCTCACACTTGTCTAAAAACCTTAAAGAAAATTTTGATGAAAAACTCTTAAATGAAAAAAGAAAGCTATGGTTGAGATCAAACCTAAGCTACTGAATGCTAGGACAGAGATTCAAAAACTTGAGAGGTATAACCCTTGTCAAGGGAAAAGATGACTGCCTCACCCTCAACAAAAACTATCCTTCACAAGCACACTACTGACAATTCAACAACAAGTGTGTGCACGCGAGCTGTGTAGAGCCAGAGGGCATGTACACGCGTGTTGGCCTTATACAGGCCGCTTGTATCTCTAAAACTCTGAAACAAATAAAAACAGACAATCCAAACCAAGAAGAGACCACTAATACTGAGAACCAGGATCTCTTGAAGGCTTAGACACTTTCTTTAATATAAAAAAGAAAAACAATGTAAGGAAAAATTCGTAAAACAAACCAATCTGAGAGGAACCCTAAGCCGTAGATTGCAAACAACCAAGACTAGAAAGACTTCCAGAAAACCCCTGAGAATGACCGATTCTGACAGGGAAGAGGATGGCTGCCTCAAAAATTTTATGGAATCATACACGCTACTGTTACTTCTTCAGCTAGCGTTTACACGTGGGATGTAATAAAGTAGGGCGTGGGTACATGCGTGCAGGCCTTATGCAGGCCGCATGTACCTCTGTGGGTCTCAAAAAAACACAGTCAAACAAAGAAACAGAGATAGCTGGTATGGAAGACCAGAATCTCTGTTAGCTCAAACTTTGCAGAAACTTCAAAAAAACAGGAAAGAAAACTAGTCTTTTGAAAATACCCAAAAATATTCCCAGGAACCCTAGAGACTACCCCAGTATGGTCGCCAATTCTGTTGTGGTGGGAAATCCCCCTACGGACTAGCACTTAGGGTTATATTATGCATGCAGATAAGACCGAAAGAATCCTACTTTCTACCGTC
>JASDQU010437467.1:24468-41099 GCA_032191745.1 Picea mariana | reverse complement strand
CTGAGAAGAAGAAAAGATGGGCCCTCAAGGGCCATGCTCAAAGTCGATCTGCTCTCGTACTCCATGTCTGGGATCATGTGGGCCTCGAGACATGATCTCCTAGTTATCCCTAGATATCGGGGATAACAGGCCCCTCCATCACTTCACTTTCCCAGCCCGGCTATAATTTAGGAGGTAAGCAAGGGCAACAGTCATTTGGTTTTGGTCCCCTCTCTGGCTTCTTGTGTTCATCCATACCTTTTCCTTTCCTCATGTTATTCCACTCTGCTCCTGGTTGACATTCTAGTTAACCCCTCTGTCATGCCCAAGGAAAGAGGCAAGCCTAAGAGAGGGTTGGCTTACTATAGCTTTGTTGCTTGGCAGCGCAAGCTAAGTCTTTCCTCTCCCATGCCCCATACTTATTTGGTTCGCCATAGCATCCCTATGTGATGTCGTCTCCTTCCTCGGCCCAGAATTTTTCGAATGAAGGTCCTCCCATGGCCTACGTCGAGGAATAAATACCTGCAGTCTTGTTACAAATCGCCATTGCTTCCCTCCTATATACAGACCCCGTCCCTCAAGCCCTACCCAACCCTTCTAGTTAGTCCACCCTAGGAACAGACTCTGCTTTGGAATTGGAAACCTGCATAATTGAAGAGGAAATCCCTCAGGAGGAGCGCAATGAGGAGGCCCCTCTAGCAAGTCCATCTCCACCCGTCACAACTCCAGAACCAAAACAGATTCACACATGTCTCCTCTCACAGGATCACTTATACCTCATCTTTGATATACGACGGGATATGGAAGAGCAGCTTCATCAGCACACCATCCTTAGCAGTCATTTGGACATGTTGTTTGATGCCCTTTCAGGCAAGGTAGACAAACGAAGATGCCTGACCTGTGCCCATTCGTTCGTCTTTGCTCCTACCTAGCCTCAACCTCATGGAAACAAAGGCAATTCGGATTCACCAACTATTTAATTTTGTTGTTTTCTTTTGTCACTGTGCATTTCACTGTCAAAACCATCGTAGAAAATTTAGTGTCATTTTGTTCATGGTTTCATGGAACACTTGAACTTTAGAGACATCAAGACTTTTGGCCATCTATTCTGGTTTCCATCTATTTCACAGAACATGTGATCGATTTTGGTTTATGTATGGAAAGGTGTACTATTATGATGGTATTATAAAGTAATAAAAAAATCATTTAAAAAAAAACTTTATTAAATTTAAAAAAAAAACCCATTTTGATTATTTTTACGAGCAATGTTATTTTATTAAAAAGGAACAAATCCATTTTTGGAGGCAATGATATTTGGCGTACTAAAATCAAAATGCCATGGAATTATTTTTTATCTTTAAATATTAAAATCAAAATACCAAGGAATTGTTCTTTTGTTTTAAACTTATTTTCTTTTATTACTTTAATAAAACCCTTAGGAGCTTAAAGAGTCGGCGACAAAGACTTGAGCAAGAGCTTGGACCCACAATAATTTTGAGCAAATAAGGAAACCCTACTAAATACATGTTTCGTGGAAATTATGGAACTTCCTCATTTTCCATGACCATTCTATTTGTCGTTAGGGATATGGTGATGCAGGAGCATCGCTCACTCATCAAGCGAGCCAGCACATTGAGAGGAAATAGCTAGACAGCGCCAGCACATATTTTTAAATACTTGGGAGTTGTTGCACCGCTCTTTAATGAAGTCAGCCATAAAGAAGCGCACTTGTATCGTAAAGGGGACCTTGAGCCTTTAAGCTCTCGTCCTTAGTAGAAAAGGAAGGCATTTAATAGATTTAAATACCGATAGATAGAATAGTTAAGTCTAGATTAGACAGTTTCAGTTTTCGAGAGGGAAAATGGATATAGACACCCTCCTTTGTATCATTGTAACATTAGCAGCATTCATAAGCATTCAGAAGAGAAGAGAAAGCAGAGAAATTGTGGAAGACACCCCTGTACAGATGTTATTGAATTAATAGAAGGCAGTTCTGATTCAATTTCATGGTTGGTGTTATTTCTCTGTGTATGTTATCATTTGCTCATGAATGTTTGTTTTTCTGGGTATGCATTTGTTTAAATATGTTGTGTGTGTGATTTCATAGTTGAATTGAAATCTGTGAGAGTAAGAAATTAGTTTCAATTGTTTCTCTATTCTGAGCCAAGAGATTCCTGCAAAGAGTGCAGTGGAATTTTTCCGCAAGGAGTGCGTGACTGCAGGGTTCAGATAGAGGGAACTTTTGTTCTAAGTTCTCTGGAGTATAAAAGGGGTTGGTAGAGTCGTGCAGGAGAAGTGCAGGCTGATCTTGAAGTCTCAGTGACTAGTCTAAGCAAAAGAAGGCATAGACTGTTGTTGCCAGAAGTGCACAGAGCCTGGAAGACCCAACACTTTGAGAGTTGTTGAGGTCGAGCACAAGAGTGTGTGCAACCTCTCTGAAAGAATCAGATTTGACAAGTTCAGGAGGGATAGTTCCTTTGTGATCCTTTGGAGATGGACCCAGGAGAGGGTTCGAACAGGACGGAGCTTTGGAGCGGAAGAATTCCTTAAAAAGAAGGAATCGACGGCCAGACTCCGCAGGAGAGATTCGCGAAGTCACGCCAACCGTCAGATATCGGAGGAGGTGCATGCTGGTTAAACATAAGCCGCAAGGGAGGATTCAAGAATCATCGGGATTTGGCTCATCAGAATTTGCGGAGGTAGAAGCTTCACGCTTGTTAAAATCGCGATTAGCGATTTCCCGAAGCCATTGGAGCCGTTGATCACTACAGGGACAGGTGGCACAAGATCCCAAGAAGTCGAGACTCGGCATTCGGGACTTGTTGGTGCAAAGAAATTTCAACCTTTGAAATCGCGAACACGCGATCCCTGATAGAGCGGAGAAAGAAGGTGACGTGGCAGGGAGAAAGCGCACGTGTGTATCGGGGTTCGGGGTTCGGAAATTTATGGTGTAAGCGAATCACGACATCGCATGTGTCGATTTCCCGATAGGGAAATCCCCGACAGGAACAGGAGCGTTGACCTTTGACCCATCGAGGTTCGGGGTTTTGATTAGCACGAGAAAAGCACTCACAGGTTCCGCGACAACGCAAAACCCGATTTCCCGAGAAGACTACCGGGAGATAAATAGAGATCCTATGGGTGACAAAAGGTCCCGATACGGGATCTGAAGGGCATTTTATCTCTTCGGGCCTGAGAAAAAGAAGGTCCTGGTGGAAGCGGGACGCATGGGTGGTGCGTGTGCCTGCGTCAGAGTGGTATCAAAGCGGGAGAAGAGTTCTCTTTGCTTTCGGTGGTAGAGAGAATAATTTTTCACCATGCCGCCGAGAAGGGGTAGACAATCACCCAATCCCGAAGGGGAAAGAGAAATGTCCAGAGAAAAAAGTAGCCAAGGACAAAATGTAGAGATGGAGAGGGAATTACGAAACCTTCGTGCCAGAATGGAAGATATGGAAGTAGCGCATAGACGCACAGCCAATACTGGAGATCTAAGTGACTCTGAAGGCGAAGCTGAAGCTGTACCACAAGGAGAGGCCACAGCAGAGGAGGCATCAACTGAGTGATTGATTAAAGCTATCGCCAGGATGAGTTCGAAGACAAAAATGGATATTCCAGTGTATGAAGGAAGCCTAGATGTAGAAGAGTTGCTGGACTAGATTCGAGCTCTTGACACCTACTTCGATTACAAAGATATCGAAGAGGATAAAAAGGTAAGGTATTCTTTCACAAAGTTGAAGGGACATGCAGCATTATGGTGGGATGAGCTATAGGCAGATAGACGTTCCCAAGGTAAACCAAAGATTAAAAGTTGGGATCGAATGGCTGCTAAAATGAAGGCAAAATTCATCCCAAGGGATTATTAGATTACACTGTTCAGGCGAATGCAGAACCTGAGGCAGAAGTCGATGACGGTGAAAGAGTACACCGAGGAGTTTTACAAGCTCAATATCCAAGCAGGTCATCGGGAGAGCGATGATGAGAAAGTGGCCAGGTATCTGAATGGCCTGAGGTATGAAGTTCAAGATGAATTAAGCATGGTAACCATCAGAACTGTGGAGGATGCTTACCAGATGGCTCTGAAAGTCGAGGAGAAGATGAGTCATAAGCAAGGTCAGCGAGGGTGAGGCAGGAGTTAGCCCAGACGCAAGGCAGTTGCCCAGGAGAAATACCAGAAGCCCAAAGAGGAATGGAAGAAACCTCAGGGTAAGGCTGAAAGAGGTGGAACCTCACAGCAGAAGCAGCCATATGTTGAACAGAGGAGACAGCAGATCGATCAGCGAGGAGATTATACTGATGCGAACACTCTTCCTCATACTAGAGGTCAAGGGAGAGGAAGAGGTGGAGTTATCACATGTTTTACATGTGGAAAGAATGGGCACAAGTCATTCGAGTGTCCAGAGAAGAAGAAAGATGCAAGAGAAGCTCACATCACTGAAGCACAGAGACGTGATGTTGAGAATGATGATGATACAGGAAGTGGAAGGTCACTGATGGTGCACAAAGTTCTCTTAACACCCGAGAAGGAGGTGGAGGACGCAGCTTAGAGGACCAGACTTTTCAGAACCACATGCAAGACCAAGGGCTGGAAATGCAAGGTCATTGTGGACAACGGAAGCACCGACAATCTCGTTTCGACCGAGATGGTGGAGAAGCTAGAGCTGGAGACGACCGATCACCCGAGTCCATACAAAGTCTCATGGCTACAAAAGGGACATCAGGTGAGTGTCACTAAACAATCTTTAGTTGAATTTAAAATGGGTGAATATAAGGATAAGGTCCTATGTGATGTCATTCCCATGGACGTCTGTCATGTATTTCTGGGGAGACCATGGCAGTATGACCAAAATGTGGTTCATGATGGGAGGATGAACACATATACTTTAGAAAAGGATGGGAGGACACACAGATTGCTTCTGATAAAGGATAAATAAGTGAAACCGGAAGTAAGTAAAACCATACTTCTCATGAGTGGGAAGGAGCTTCTCACAGAGATGGAGAAGAAGGAAGATCCACAATTCTTTGTGGTCAGGAAACCGAGAATTGTCCTGACTAGCACAAGAGTGGATGACCTACCAGACGAGATTCAGGAACTGCTGGGAGAGTTTGCTGACATCATCATGGGCGAACTACCTCGTTTGTTGCCACTGATGAGGAGTGTGAGTCATCACATTGATCTCATACCAGGAAGCAGTTTACCGAATAAGGCTGCGTACAAATTGACGCCACAGGAAAATGAGGAAGTCAAGAAGCAGGTCCACGATTTGTTGGATAAAGAACTGGTCAGGGAGAGTCTAAGTCCATGTGTTGTTCCAACAGTGCTTAGTCTGAAGAAAGATGGAGGCTGGAGGATGTGCACAGACTCCAGGGCGATAAATAAAATCACCATCAGATACAGATTTCCACTACCGAGAATGGATGACCTGATGGATTGCCTGAGTGGGGCAAGTTATTTTTCAAAGATTGATCTAAAAAGCGGATATCACCAGATTCGCATGAGGGAAGGTGATGAATGGAAGACATCATTCAAGACAAATGAAGGTTTTTACGAATGGTTAGTCATGTCGTTTGTCTTGACAAACGCGCCAAGCACATTCATGAGGCTGATGAATGAAGTCCTGAGGGAATTCATCCAGAAATTTTTTATCGTATACCTGGATGATATATTGATCTACAGTAAGACAAAGGCTGAACATTTGAAACATTTGGCCATTGTGATGAGGAAGCTACAGCAAGAGAAGTTGTTAATCAACATGAAGAAGTGCTCCTTCATGAAGACAGAGCTCATTTATTTGGGTTTTGTCATATCAACAAATGAGTTGAAGATGGATCCTAAGAAGGTGGAAGTGATCAAGAATTGGCCATCACCCAGAAACATTTTTGAGGTGAGGAGTTTCCATGGACTAGCTAGTTTCTACAGAAAATTCATTAGAAATTTTAGTGGAATTAGCGCCGCGATGATGGACACAGTGAAGAAGCGGCATAAGAATTTTCACTAGACAGTAGAGGTTGAAAGGATCTTCAATATGTTGAAGCGAAAGATCACAGAGCAACCAGTGTTGGTGCTGCCAAATTTTCAGAAGACATTTCAGGTGAAATGTGATGCTAGCGGATATGCTATAGGAGCGGTCTTGAGTCAGGATGACAGGCCAGTTGCCTATTTCAGCGAGAAGCTGGATGAAGAAAAACTAAAATACTCCATGTATGATAAAGAGTTTTATGCCATCATACAGGCATTAAATAAGTGGAGGCATTATTTGATCCCAAAAGAATTTGTATTGTACAGTGACAATCATGCATTGCAGTTTGTGAGTCAACAAGATAAGTTGAACCAGAAGCATGCAAAATGGGTACAGTATATGAAAAATTTCACGTTTGTAATTAAGCACATTTTAGGAACTGCTAACAAAGTGGCTGATGCTTTGAGCAGGAAATGTTTGCTGTTGTAGGAGTTCCGGGTCAAAACCTTGGGTTTTGAAAACCTCAAAGACATGTATGCAGGTGATGCAGATTTTGTTGAAGCATACGAGGCAGCTGAGAATCCAGTTCTCAGGGATCGGAGCCCATGGATATATTACATGATCCAGAATGGATTGTTGTTCAGGGGCAATCAGTTATGCATTCCAAATTGCTCCATGAGGGAGAACCTGCTAAAGGAGAAACATAGCGGTGGATTAGCAGGACACTTTGGTCACGATAAAACATTTGCAAAACTGAGCGAATCATATTTTTGGCCAGGCATGCGAGAAGATGTTAAAAGATTTGTTGACAGATGCAGGATTTGTCAACATTCGAAAGGAAGAAAGCAGAACATGGGTTTTTATCAGCCATTGCCTATACCCGAGAGGCCATGGGAGGCGATCAGCGTGGATTTTGTATTGGGTTTGTCGAGGACACAGAGAGGGGTTGATTCCATCTTTGTGGTGGTGGACAGGTTTTCTAAGATGATACATTTTATACCATGCCAGAAGACCAGCGATGTGACTCACATCGCAAACTTGTTTTTCAAAGAGATTGTCAGACTTCATGGATTGCCGAGAAGCATAGTCTCGGACAGGGATACCAAATTCATAGGTCATTTTTGGAGGATGCTATGGAAAAAGCTAGGGACAAAATTAGCATTTAGTTCAGCTTACCATCCGCAGACAGATGGACAGATCGAAGTGGTCAACAGGAGCTTGAGAGACTTGTTGAGAAGCCTGGTGACAGAGCACCATAGAAGCTGGGACAATATATTGCCACAAGCAGAGTTCGCGTACAACGATTCAGTGAATCAGAGTACAGGTAAAAGCCCATTTCAGATTGTGTATGAGACACAACCGAGGGGAGTTTTTGAACTCAGGGAGTCAAAACAGGCTGCGACTAGCAGTGCGAGCGCTGAAGAATTTGCAGAGGCAATGAAAGAACTTCACGGTAAAGTGAAGCAGTGACTGATTGATACAAATCAGGAGTACAAACGCAGAGCAGATCAGCATCGAAGACAACTTCAATTTAAATTTGGGGATCTTGTTCTAGCACACTTGAGGAAGGAAAGGTTCCCAAGGGGAACATATAACAAGCTCAAAATGAAGAAGATCGGGCCATGCCGGGTCCTAAAGAAACTTGGAGAGAATGCTTATGAGATTGAGTTGCTAGATGACATTGGGATATCTCCGATATTTAATGTTTCAGATTTATACCCATACAGGGCTGAAGAAATAGAGACTGGAACTGAGGAACCAGTAATCCAGTGGCAGAAGCAATTACCAGTAACAGAGAATCCACAGATGGAGTACATACTGGACAAGCGAGCGGGTAAGAAAACCAGACGAAAACAGTACTTCGAATATCTGGTGAAGTGGAAGAATCATCCAGTGGAAGATGCCAGCTGGGAGATAGAAGTAGTTATCCAAAATCATGGATAGACCGTGTAGGAGCTCATGGACAGGAGCCCATGAAAATTTTCAAGCCGAGGAGTATGATGCAGGAGCATCGCTCACTCATCAAGCGAGCCAGCACATTGAGAGGAAACAGCTGGACAGCGCCAGCACATATTTTGAAATACTTGGGAGTTGTTGCGCCGCTCTTTAATGAAGTCAGCCATAAAGAAGTTCACTTGTATCATAAAGGGGACCTTGAGCCTTTAAGCTCTCATCCTTAGTAGATAGGAAGGCATTTAATAGATTTAAATACTGGTAGAGAGAATAGTTAAGTCTAGATTACACAGTTTTAGTTTTCGAGAGGGAAAACGGATATAGACACCCTCCTTTGTATCATTGTAACATTAGCAGCATTCAAAAGCATTCAGAAGAGAAGATAAAGTAGAGAAATTGTGGAAGACACCCCTGTACAGATGTTATTGAATTAATAGAAGGCAGTTCTGATTCAATTTCATGGTTGGTGTTATTTCTCTGTGTATGTTATCATTTGCTCATGAATGTTTGTTTTTCTGGGTATGCATTTGTTTAAATATGTTATGTGTGTGATTTCATAGTTGAATTGAAATCTGTGAGAGTAAGAAATTAGTTTCAATTGTTTCTCTATTCTGAGCCAAGAGATTCCTGCAAAGAGTGTAGTGGATTTTGTCCGCAAGGAGTGCGTGACTGCAGGGTTCAGATAGAGGGAACTTTTGTTCTAAGTTCTCTGGAGTATAAAAGGGGTTGGTAGAGTCATGCAGGAGAAGTGCAGGCTGAACTTGAAGTCTCAGTGACTAGTCTGAGCAAAAGAAGGCATAGACTGTCGTTGCCAGAAGTGCACAGAGCCTGGAAGACCCAACACTTTGAGAGTTGTTGAGGTCGAGCACAAGAGTGTGCGCAACCTCTCTGAAAGAATCAGATTTGACAAGCTCAGGAGGGATAGTTCCTTCGTGATCCTATGGAGACGTACCTAGGAGAGGGTTCGAACAGGACGGAGCTTTGGAGAGGAAGAATTCCTTAAAAAGAAGGAATCGACGACCAGACTCCGCAGGAGAGATTCGCGAAGTCACGCCAACCATCAGATCTCGAAGGAGGTGCATGCTGGTTAAACATAAGCCGCAAGGGAGGAGTCAAGAATCATCGGAATTTGGCTCATTGGAATTTGCGGAGGTAGAAGCTTCACGCTTGTTAAAATCGTGATTAGCGATTTCCCGAAGCCATTGGAGCCATTGATCACTACAGGGACAGGTGGCACAAGATCCCAAGAAGTCGGGACTCGGCATTTGGGACTTGTTGGTGCAAATAAATTTCAACCTTTGAAATCACGAACACACGATCCCCGATAGAGCGGAGAAAGAAGGTGACATGGCAGGGAGAAAGCGCACGTGTGTATCGGGGTTTGGGGTTCGGAAATTTATGGTGTAAGCAAATCACGACATTGCATGTGCCGATTTCCCGATAGAAAAATCCTCGACAGGAACGGGAGCGTTGAACTTTGACCCATCGGTGTTCGGGGTTTTGATTAGCACGAGAAACGCGCTCACAGGTTCCACGATAACGCGAAACCTGATTTCCCGAGAAGACTACCGGGAGATAAATAGAGATCCTGTGGGTGACAAAAGGTCCCGATACGGGATCTGAAGGGCATTTTAGCTCTTCGGGCTTGAGAAAAAGAAGGTCCTGGTGGAAGCGGGACGCATGGGTGGTGCGTGTGACTGCGTCATATGGTGAGAGGTGCATCCATCTTATCAAGAGGAAATGAAAACGATAAGCGGTGGTTGAGTTATTCTTGGGTATTTTTCGATTGATTAAAAGGAATTATGATATTGGAATGCCCAGTTGTATTAAACATTTTAACTTGGGATATATGTGTGGGGATAAATTTTACATTTTATTGGACATTTTTCAAGAAATTACAATAACTTGAGATGGTGGTGTACAGGCAAGACTCAAATAATGGACTTAGTCTATTTTATTATATTTGGTTCTTTTCATTCTACATCAAGGGTCAATTGCCCCGTTAACTCTATTTTCTGCTATCTACTTCTTACCCACATTATTTTCTCAACCAACCTGTTGTACTTGTCACTAGACCCTCCTAAAAATGCTAATTCCCAATCTCTGATATGTAAATTCAACCTCTCCCTTATTTGTGAGTATCTTTCACCACAAAGGAGAAAATGTTGCTTTGTTTCTAACTTCTAAACTCCACACAACATAACCTTCCCTCCCAATGACTCTTTGGGTCATTCACATCTTCTTATTTCACATATCAACCTATGAGAGTTGGTTCTTCATTATGATATTACCTCCTTTTCACACCATGGGATGTTAAGTTTCAATTATTTTTTCTCTTTCATCTCCTCTTGTTTGTTGAAGTTGTCTATGTATTTTTGTTGTTTCTTTTGGTGTGTTTACTCCATTTTCCTTTCATATCTTGTCCATGACTTTTCAAGGCCTTTTTAATCTCTCGGAACCTTCCTTCTTCTATATCCCACTATTCAAAGCATTTTATTCCCTATCAGTTATGCACTTTCTTATTCCTTTTCAATGCATTGTGGTTGATTTTAACCAAAATCTTGGTGTTGTCCATGGCTGACATTCTTTGTTTGTACATAATTGTTTTTCTCAATCCCTCCATTTTATGTTGGGCATAGTTTTGTCCCAACTAAGAATGTCTCGTAGATAATGTTGGTAAACGATTTTGTGTCAAAGGGTTGTGTAAGTAGGTTTAAAATATGTTAGGTATTTGTGTTTTTATAAGATTTTATTCAGAAGAGAATAACTTGGATGAGGAGATGGAGTCTAAGGAGGAAAGGGTGGATTACTTAGAGAATTTGTATCAGGAGTGTTAGCACCGCCATTTTTCTTTCCAGTTAGATTTGGTTTTAAGTCACATTGTGACCCATGCGTCCAAACATGTGAATTCAGGTACGTAGCATTGTGAGATCGAAGTCAGCAAGTGGTTAGTTGGCCCTTGGAGACGGGAAGGGATGTCAGAATCGAAACTTGCATAAGTGGTACAGGTATATCTTTTCCAAAGAGTCGAGTCTTGTTAAGAAACCAGTCTCTATGTGCTCTATGTCAAGTCAAGTAGTTAATGGAAGTCACATCGGCAAGTATAGCAGATATTATTAGTTCATCATGAAGGCTGAGGGAATGAAAAATCGTGGCATTCGTATCATGCAGGCACAACAAGCCTTATCGCGTGTATCCTACACATGGGTATTTGCCATGGAAAACCTGCAACTCGACTCAAAACATCTCGTCTCCATGAATTCACTGTCCTCCAACATGATTCCTTCTTTTGTTTGACTCGTTATAAATCTCGGATGGTCGGCACTCTTTTCAGTCATAGAATCGGCTCGCACTATGTTTGCAATTTCCCTTACCAGTCCAGTTTGTTCAAAATTCCCCCCCTTGTGCATCTGTTGGATATACTGTGTGCAGAATACACATTGGTTGTGCCATGGTGACCTCTTAGAGTGTAAGGAAAGGCACGCTGAGCAGCAGAATTGCAAGGTCCAAGCCCCAAAATGACTGGGAGTCGTTCTCACCTACAACAGACATTCCCAAAGACGTGAAAGGAGTTATTCCTTTACCCGTAGAGAAGACCAGATCAAACCGCGTGGAACCTGAAGTGAAGGGATTTGCACGGGAAGGGAAGAAAGTAGAAGCCCCGTCTCCTCAACATCAAATGCCTCGGAGGAGAGGCAGGCCAAGGAAGAACAAGGACGTTGTGGAAGCTCATTTTTCAGAAGAGTCGCGTGCCAGATCGGTGGTTGAATAACTCCTCATGCGCACCATCCAACTAGAGCATGTTGGAGGATCGAGTCGCAAACACAAGAGCAGAAGAAGGAAAGTGGCTATCACAAGAGATAATAATCAAGAGCCATCTCAACAATTAAAGCAAGAAAAGTTGGCTATCGTTGAACTCTATCAAGAAAACATGGATTTGAGGTGGCGGCTAGAGACAAAGACTATGGAAGCGTCAGCAACGCAGGGTCGCGAAGGGAATGTGGCATGGCTAAAAAGACAACTCAGAGAGGCGCAAGACACCATTGTACAATTGCGAGAAGCACAAAGACTAACGGAAGAAAGGCATACAGAGTATTCTAGAGAATGCGAAGTGGTCGAGAAGCAAGCGTGTGGCTCTCACCAACGCGCAGAAGAAACAAGTCTAGTTGGCGCTCGTCTCTGCGTCTGCACACATAAGACAAATCTTGGCAGTTTTGAAGGACATGTTTCCCCAAAGCACTCTACCATTTTGATAACGACCGTGACAATCAAACAACCACTTGTTGCGCACATTTTTCCAACAAATGAGCACGCAACAGAAATCAAAGCCGTTATAGAAGATAGCAAGTTCCTGACAGACAACTGTTCGCTCGAACACCTGATCAAAGGGATACACTGACACATCTTTTCTTCATATCAAGACATGACCAATGATCATATCCTCGTGGAAAATTTGCGAACATTCATGGGTAAACAAACATGATTATTGTCTATTTTTGGAAAGCGCCATGCGAAGAGTCTCCAACGCATGCTACTCAGTTTTCCTAGTTTTAGGGTTAGCAATTAGAAAGCAGGGTAGCCCAAGCAGTGCCCTTGTTTATATATTTCATCTTTTCGATGTAAGCTGGGTTGGTTGGAAAATTTGGTAGACAACCGCTATTGTATGTAATTTGAGTTTTTGACCGAAATTTAATGCAAAGGTCATGTAACCTGACAAAAAGATTCTAGTTGTAGCAGTTATATGTATTGTGCCTCTTTCTTTGCATATGTGCCTCCTGGCATCTTAAATCATATATTTTTCTGTCTATTCTGGAATGAATTTTCGAACCTGTGGATTTGTCGTGCAGCGCCCCTTGTTCGCNTAACTTTGAATTTGCCCACAGTGGCGCTCCGAGTTACTTCCTGTGTTTTCTCCCACCACACATTACGGTTTTACACTAAAGACTGTTGCTCACCTAGCCTTATCCTCTCAAGTTCGGTCACTAAGTCATTTGTCTCTCATTTCCTCAAATCGACTCCATAGCCCAAGTTTTACTTTCTTGCGCCAATATAATCATAAACCATTATATCAAAGGTGTTAAATCTAGCCACTACCTTCAAAGCCATATCCCGCGTGGAGACCGTGCTTCTTGAGAGATCCCTCTCCTGATATGAAAGGCTAGTTTCGGGTCTAAAAGTTGGTTGAAAATTTTACCTTCGTCATTTATTTATCAGTCGAACAGATTTACGGAGTGCTAACATTTTTGGCGTCATTGTCGAGGACGAAATTGAATAGATTTTCCCTGGGATAACGACTAACGTTGCAGTTTGACCCCTAAGGGTAACAGAGGGACAAACATCTGTACTGGCTGAAACCCTTACCCTGGTGACTCCAATCCAAACAAACCAGTAGCTCCAAGTAGCACAGTTCAGGAACCCTGGCTCCAAAGATGATTTATACCACAACAAATCTTGACCTAAACCCCACAGTGCTTGTGTACGACCCCAAGAAGATTTTTTGTAGGACTAGAGAAAAAGCGTCGGACCCGTTCTACTACCTAGACAGAAGCCTATCCTTACCCAAAGACGATGCACAAAGCATTGACGACCTTGAGTTTAAAAAATTCTTCGAGCAAACTCTATTCAGGTCTAAGTCAGAAACCAGTTTGGACGAGACTGTTTTCGACCCAAAGAAATTCCAAGCCCAAATATCAAATAATATCCCTCGGAATCTGAATCCTCCTAGGGCTATGGCCTCTAAATTCGCCCCCCTCATCCTTCCAGCCCAATTACATGACTTACCTAAGAATTATAGCCAGATAATCAGGCTCTACGATGTTGAAGGAAATGTTTCTGCCCAGAGGCACCTGGATTGGTTTAATGATTTCGTCGACCTGGAGGAGGTGGACTAGGCAGACTCAAAAATGAGGTTGTTTACGCAGATTATTTCAGGAGATGTAAGAAAATGGCTCAAGGCCCTCCCACCCGCGAGCATTCGGGACTTCGTCGCTTTCGAGACATCATTCCTAAATAAATGGGGGACAAGAAAAACCCTATGTAGCTGCTAAAACAATACAATAATATGAGGAAAGCACCAGAAGAGACAGTGCAGGAATTCTCAACCTGTTTCCTGAAGGTGTAATAGTCAATCCCTGCGGAAGTCAAGCTGCCCCCCCGGTGTTGCGTAGTTGCAGTACATTGATTCCTTAGACAATGATTTCTCCCTATTGTTGAGAGAAAGAAGATCAACGAGTCTAGATGCTATAATGAGTAACATTTTCGAAGCCGAAGTAAACATGATGGCGTCAGGAAAAATAAAATCGAGGTGACAAGAGACCCCAAGGAGATGCACAGCCATTGACGTCACATTCCTCAGATGACAAATTCAACATGATGATGAAGACCATGGAGAAATTTATGGAGAGAATGTCCATGGGAAACAGACCTGTTGCCCAAGAACAGAACGACCCACAGCCCAGGAATCAAAACCTCAGAAGGGGTCAAATCCCTCAAATCAGACAGAGGGAACAGAAAGAGAAAAGGGATCAAGGTGACCAGCAGACGAGACCTCCATTCCATAAAAACTACGTGGACAAGGATTTCAACCAGACGTTCGATGACCATATGCATTGTTGGGACGACAAAAACCCGTGTGTGTTATTGAAAAAGAGCAAGCATGATCGGTATATGAGAAAAAACGATGACTTTGTGTTGGAGACGGACGATGATATGATACTCGAAACAGATGATGTGTCGTCTTGGGAGACAGAAGAGTTCAGGAAAGGCTATCAAAACGCCATCATGCAGTTCCAGAAGAAGTACAACCTCCGGAGCAAATATGTGCCTACTAAGTCGCAACAAACAAACCCCATAAAGAAGCCTCTGATGGACACCCCTTCCACAAGCCAACGAAGGTCAGACATCGCGACCAAGGATGTGACAAAAAAGGCTAAATCGAAAGAGGAGGTCCCCAAGAAATCTTAGGAGACATGCCAGGAGGCGAGCGGAAAAGAGGTAGAGAAAGTTTGTTCCCCTTTCAATTTTGAACATGAGATGGCCAAAATCAAGATCTTTGTTCCATTAAATGAACTCATTAGAAAGGGCGAGTATCGGGAGAAAATCATTAAAATGCTTAAAATGGGAGGGACCCCCGATACTTTGAATATCCAAGATGATCACCCCATTGTCCTTTTTGGTCTGCACATTGAAGAGACAAATGATACCGAAGACATCCCTCCTTTCTACGTCAGTCTAAAAGTTCATGACATGACCCTGCATAACGCCATGCTGGATTTCGATGCATCGCACAAACTCATGCCAAAGGTGATCATGGATGAACTGGGTTTGGATATCACCAGGCCATACAAGGACCTTTTCTCTTTGATTCGAGGAAATTCAAGTGTTTGGGCCTTATCAAAGACCTAGTTGTTTCGTCGACTCAAATCCCCGCTAAGAACATGGTCATGGATGTAGTTGTCACAGACATACCCCCAAAGTTCGACATGCTACTATCAAGGTTGTGGGATACAAAGTTGAAGGGAACTTTGCAAATAGATATTTCATACGCCACCATCCCTATTTTTGGCCATGACAGAAGGTTGTACAGAGAAGTGTTGCTGAAATACATGGTAAGAAGAAAAACGTAGCCAAACAATCATCCTATATACACCATCGACATTAAGGTGGGTTCTTCTATATTCTACAATGACCTGAGTTTCAAAGAGGAAGGACCGATAGCCATCATAACGGTTGATGAGAAAACTACGCGGGAAACAATAGAGTGCACCAACCTGAAATACCGCATGGAAAACGAGGTGTGGAACGTGATTTTTGACAGCGCAGTCAGCAGAGAAGGATTTGGGGGCGGTGTATGGGTAAGCCCCCCTGAAGAAAGCACAAAGATGTGCTCATACAAGATCTCATTTGAATGCACTAAAAACATGGTCGAGTATGAAGCACTAATCTTGGGCTTACAAGTTTTGAAAGAATTGGGCGCGCAAAAGATAGCAGTGTGCAGAGATTCTAAGATGATCATAAATCAAGTAAAGGGTGTATATCAGACCAAACACCCTAGGCTGAGAGTGTACCAAAATTTGGCTTTGGACCTCCTCGAAGGATTTTCAGAGCATGACCTATATTCTATCCCCGGAGAGAAAAATCAGATCGTCGATGCATTGGCCACCTCGGCCTCAGTTTTTAAGATCCTCATCTTCCCAAACAAAATATATGAAATCAAGGTCAAGCACAGGCCAACAGTGCCTAATAATATCAAAAATTCACAAGTGTTTGATGACGACAAATAGGGGGAAAGATTCCTCCTTATGAGAGACAAGTTTGCTTGTACAAACATTGACAAGGAATGATGCGGCGACGAAGATGAGAGCCCAAATGTGTGCAGTAACGACGACCCTTTCCAAAACTAGATCGCGGGAAGGGACATAATACAACTAAAAAATAATATCATTCCAAAGGGGTTGGTGCCACTGGAAAAGTTGTTTGATGAGAATGATGTGGTTAAAAGCCCCAATATCACTGGGAGAAAAGAAGACGTGGAAGATTGCAACATCAAAACTGAGGAGAACCTGAATATGGTAAAATTATCAAAGACACTCAGTCCAGAGATCAAGCAGGACTACGTAAAGCTCATGAAGGATTTCTCAGATGTATTCACATGGAGTTATGATGAATTGAAAGTATATGACACGAAAGTGATCCAACATTTTATCCCTATCAAGGAAGATCAGAAACCTTTCAAATAGAAGC
>JASDQU010437466.1:58802-86767 GCA_032191745.1 Picea mariana | reverse complement strand
TCCTTAATTTACTCCTTAATCATTCCTTAATTTACTCCTTAAGTTTCTTAATTTTTATTATTTAATTCTCTCTTGTTATTTTTATTTTTGAACCCAAAAGATAAATGCAGTTTTTATCTTTTCAATATATTTAAAAATTTCTATCCTTTAATACTTCCCCACTTTTAAAAATTTATTCCTTCTTTATCATTTAAAGGCCATGGGTTTCACTTAATTTAATTCCCTCGTTACTTTATCCCCTTTACTTTAATAAGACTTTAATTAACACCTAGGAGGGTTTTTAGCTTACGCCCTAGGTTTATTTTTGTAGAATCTTTTCTTAGGGCTTGTCAAATTTAACTGAGAGATGTTTTAATTTAGGTTTTGATTGAACAGGGCGACAATTTAATTAGGGGAGTTGTTTTTAAGAATTTATCGGGCGTTAAGGTCTTAGGGTCATTTAAGTTGTCTCTTCATCATCATCCATGCGACGTGCCCTTCAGGACGCACTACGTGCTCCAAGGGTGCCACTCGCCTCATTTGCTTCCATTGCGCGACGTGCCCTTCAGGATGCACCATGTGCTCCAAGGGTGCCACTCGCTGACTTGCATTTCTTTGCACAACGTGCCCTTCAGGATGCACCCCGTGCTCCAAGGGTGCCACTCGCTTGCTTGACAAATTGGTAGAATCTATAACCCCTGGAGTCAACACTCCGCCAGGTGAACTTGTGGGAGACTAAGGGCTCTAAGGAATAAGGCCCCCGCCTTATTGCGCGCCCCTTAGAACCATCGTGAGCGACTGTCGCAGTCTTCCCTCAAGGCATCGTGGATCCTCTCGAACTAGGTAATCGTTAACCTACAGTTCGAGTCACGGCGGGAGTGCTAATAGGTTGTGGTAGGGCTGCTGACACACCTCTCCCTCAATCTCTTTGGAACTCGTGTGTGGCCCCTTTACTCCATATGTGAGTCTGGTCGGCAAGCTATCGTCAGCCTGCATCATCAACCATCATGTTAGATCATGTCAACAACATATCATAAGATCAATAGCATATCATAAAAATGAAACAATATCATCGTAAACGAAACAACTCAAATAGCCCACTCCCTGACTCAATCCGGAGTCCAAGGGAGTTCCACCGATGCCTCTGCATCCTCAAGGTCCAAAACCCTCCACACTCAATGAAACTGAGTCAGCAGCACCTGTATATAGAAATAGTAAAACATCATGTCATCAATCATGACGCATCATCATCAAGGTTAAGTGGTTCATCATCATAAAAATCCTGATCACTTGCAAGCAAGTGTCCTCAAAGAATAAGTTTGGTAAGTGCACCAGAGCGGGATGTTACATTCTAGTTCACCAGAATCAGTCAACAATAAATAATACAATGAAGGAGAGTATCGTTCATGGGGTATACTTAACCTGGTAGATCTTCTAACAACACTTACAGGAGTTTGAGGTACTTGTTGCTCCTGTTCTTGTACATTTTGATTTTATGGTACCTTTGGAATTTCGTTTTTAGTGATCTCATCAAGCGTTGTGTATTATGGTTTTTCTTTTTCCTATTTCTTTCCATGTAGTTGATCTTTGTACATGGCCTTTTCATTGAATATGACATATCTAATCCTAATGATTTTGTGATTTTCATAATCCCATAACCAAAATCATTAACACCGTATCTAATACAGGTACACTTATTGGATTTTTCCTCAAGCTTTGTTCTATTTTCTTTATCAATATGGACAAATGCTTCACAACCGAAAGTCTTCAAAAAAGAATAGTTTACCTTTCTACATGTCCATTCCTACTATGGAATTTCACCATCCAAAGAGATTAACGATCCTATGTTTATTAATTAAACAATAATATCTACAACATCTGCCTAGAACTCTAAGGGAAACCCAACATTAAATCTCATACTCCTTGCATGCTCCATTATTGTCCTATTCATTCTTTCTGACACACCATTTTCTTGTGGTGTTCTTGTAACTGTCTTCTCTATACAAATCCCATGGTATGAAAAGCAATCATCAAACTCCTTTATGCAATATTCACCTCCATTTTTTGATTTGAGACACTTCAACCTTTTTCCTGTCTCTTTCTCAACCAAAGCTTTCCATTTCTTTAAAGTATCAAAAACATCAGATTTTTGTCGAATGCAATAAACCCAAGTTTTTCTAGTTGCATCATCAATAAAAGTAACATAATAACAAGAACCAATAAGAGATGATATCTAAGTTGGTCCCCATACATCTATATGCACAAGCTCTAGCCTTTCACTCTTCTTTTATTTTCCGGTTCTGAGAAATTTGACTCTCTTTTGTTTTCCATAAACACAATGCTCATAGAAATACAAAACAATTTGTTTAATATATGGAAATTTTTTTCTTTTGTGAAGTATATGCATCCCATTCTCACTCATGTTGATCCAAAAAGGATCTAGAGGAGACTAAGGATATCTCAAAATTCATAGAAGCAACTCGGGAAGCTCATAATGGCCTCAGTAGATAGAGAAAGGGAAAAAATTCAAAGTCCTCAAAACTCAGTGAAATTGGAATTATCGTGAAGAGAGTGTCACAAGCTTTCCAACGATGTAAATGTCTTGTCAAACAAAGTTATGGATCAAAAGATATTCGTAGTCAACGTTTTGGTCAACCTAGCCCATTCAACAGGGATGAGTCAACATCCATACTGTTGACGTCAAAACCAATATGGATGAATTCATCATCCATACAATATACGTGGTACACGCAAAGGGTGACATGTGTCATGATGATGTTATCATGGTGATGTGGCAGCACTATAGGCTGCCACGTGTCAGCCATTTTTGGACTTTTCAGGAAAATCTGTGGACCAATGAAAAGGTGCCACGTGGCAGACCATACAACCACTTGTTCTATGATGTGCAAGTTGACCAGGTAGAGATGATGTGGCAGTGACTGTGAAAGAAGATGACGTGGGCCAATGAGTGGTTGCCATGTGGCCCAGTCATGGGTTGCCACGTGGCAGTAGGGAAATTCCCAATGAGGGATAACAAATAAATTTCTAATATATATATATATATATATATATATAATAAATACAATCTGCCAAAATAGTGGCAAGATCTGCCAAATCTAGCTAGTCCGCCAAACTAGCAATGATCCACCAAGATTAAAGCTCTGCCATATCTGGCCCAACCACTACCTCTCCACCATATGTAAAATTCACCACCAACTTGGGGTTTGTTGTAACAAAGTGACAAAAGGGGAGGCCCATGGGTTTGACCCCGGAACCTCCCCCAACTACTATGCTTTTAATATGACTCCACCAACTAACTAGCCTAATGACTATGTTGGTACATCCACCTTTCGTTATTACTTAAGAAGCCAAGTCTTCCAAAGTTCGGAGGTGCAGAACAGGGAGCAGTCGTATGGATAGGGCAGGATTTTTGAGAAATTTTCGCATGAATCAATTTCACGTGCAGGCATGGAGATAGTCGGTTTTGGGTAATTCAATGCGACGAATTCAATGGTGTTGTTTTTTTTCTGATCTGAATTTATTTTACCAAATTATTTTGTTGATTTTAATAAAAAGACCTACCCATTTGAGAGAAGGACCCGAAGACATAGTCCACCATGGACAAACTCCGTTATCAATTGTTTTGTGTTCAGATCTGATGCTTATGTCTCTTCATTATTGAGTTATTCCTTCTTTATGGTGCACTTCAATTTATGCTCATTTAATACAATTGTTTAATAAGTCTCATCGATGAAAAGATCCTAGATCATGTTGGTATCAAAGTAGTCATCTTTGACTTGAATTGTTGAGTGTAAATGCTTACTAGGGCCAAGCATAAGCAGTGTCAAGGAACTCTTAATAATTTCAATCCCGAAGTTGGTCGTACATCCTGAAGGAAGAAAATGGCTAAAGAGGACAAGCGTGATGAATAGGAGAAAAAATTCCATATGGTCTTTTATCACATGTCAGAAATGGTCGAACGAATGTATAGAGACTATGAGAAGAGGATGAAGAAGAAAGGGAAGGAAAAGGAAGCACAAGAAGATGATAATGCTTCAGTGAATCAAGGGGCTGGAGGAGACCCTCCTGAGCCTCCATATTCACCATCAAGTTCTATCTTTTCTTCCTCTGAGCATTCTCATCATTCTCATAATTCTAGCCATAAAATTTCTTTTAAGAAATCATTATTAAAGCTTGATGTAAAATTTTATTTACCTATGTTTAATGGAGATGTTAATCCTGAAAAGCTAGATAATTGGATCTAAAAAGTTGAAGTATATTGTCGTTTTCAATAGATTGATGAAGAGGAATTTAAAGTGCAATTGGCTTCTCTTCGGTTGGAAGGCACCACTCTCGTATGATGGGAGAGAAAACTTCAAGAGATAAGTAATTGTGGTAATATTCTTTCCTCATGGTCGGAATTTAAATCAGCGATAAGGAAGCAATTTTATCCATTGGGTTATTTACATAAAGCAATGATGGAATGGAAAACTTTAAGATAAAGTAAGGGTCAAACTGTACAAAGTTTCATAGAAGAATTTAGGAAGAAAGATCTTGCATCAAACATTCCTTTGGATTCTTATGAAACTTTAATGAAGTATATTGGCGCACTTCATAGTTATATTCGTCATACTTTACTATTATTTAACCCTACTAGTCTTGATGAAGTTTGTGTGCAAGACACTCACCTTGAGAATAGGGGAAAGCATGTTCAAGAATATCCCACAAAGAAACCTTCTAATCTCCCACATAAGTAGTTTAAGAAGTTTAAAAGGAAGGACAAAAAGACCATCACTATAAAGAGAGAAGAAGGAAATCCATCTTGCACTCATTGCAAGAAGAGTGGTCACGATGATGAACATTGTTGGAAAATACATCCAGAGAAAAGACTGAAACAATTCGATGGAAAGGGGAAGAGAAAGACTGTTGCTACAGTGCAACAAGATCTTGGTTACGATTCAGGAGACGAAGGAAATATCACATCAATTTGAGTACAAGGTAAATATTTCCTTCATGCTAATTCAAATTCCAATAATGAATCTCATGATGATGAAAGAAAGAGGAATGAATTATTTCATATAAGAGTTGTATCTAAGAACACTAAGATAGATACAGTATTTGATCTGGGTTCCCAAGTAAATTTGATATCTGAAGCACTTGTCAAAAACATGGGTCTTGAAACTAAACCACATCCAAATCCTTATCCTCTTGATTGGGTATGTGATAAAACAAAACTTAATGTCACCAAGAAGTGTAGGTTCAGATTTTCTATTGCTTCAAAGTTGATTAATGAAGTGGATTTGGATGTTGTATCACTTGATATATGTGGCATAGTGTTAGGGAGCCCTTATCTTTATGATAGAAAAAAAGTCTTCTTTCTCCAAGAGAACAAATATCACCTTACTAAAGGGGGAGTGGAATATATTGTTAGATCCCACAACATGAGGGTAAACACAACACTTCTTAGTGTAGGAAAAATGAAGAGACTCATAAACCCTAATAAGAGATATGTACTCATGGTTGTAAGGGAAATGGATGTCGTAACATCCGACGCTTTCCAAGGATGTGATCCTTCTCATAAGAAAGAATTAATTGATATTGTTTGTAAGTATGATGATATTTTCCAGGAACCAGATGGATTACCTCCTAAGAGGGAAATCCAACATGAAATACATCTTTAGCAGGATTATCCTCTTCTTAATGTGGGCATGTACATGATGTCAGTTGTAGAGATAACAAAGATAAAAGATCAAGTACAAGGCTTATTGGATCAAGGGGTCATCAGGACCAACTCATCTCCTTGTAGTTCTTCGATCGTGATAGTGCCAAAGAAGGATGGCACATGGCGAATGTGTGTCGATTACCGAGCCTTAAATAAAATCACAGTGAAAAATTGATACCCCCTTCCTCGTATAGATGATTTACTTGATCAATTAAAGAATGTTGTTTATTTCACTAAGTTGGATTTGCGCAGTGGATACCATCAGATTAGGGTTGTAGAACAAGTGCATGGAAAACTACCTTTAAAACCAAACAAGGATTGTTTGAGTTGTTAGTTATGTCATTTGGGCTTTGTAATGCTCTGACAACCTTCATGCGTGTGATGAATGATGTATTCATGCCGTTTCTAGATGATTTTGTGATTGTATATTTAGATGACATTCTTATATTTAGTGGGACTTGGGATGAACATGTAAGGCAGGTGAAGCAAGTATTGGATAATTTGCAAAGGGAAAAGTTGTATGTAAAATTGTCCAAATGTGAGTTTGGTAACACTGCACTTGTATACTTAGGTCATATTGTAGGAGGAGGACAATTTAAAATTGATCCTTCCAAGATTGATGTGATTGTAAATTGGCCTGAGCCCAAAAGTGTAATCGAAGTACGAAGCTTCTTAGGTGCAGTCCAGTATTGGAGGAGATTCATTTCAAAATTCTCTTTTATTGCATCTTCTTTGCATGCCTTAACCAGTGTGAAGAACATTTTTCAGTGGGGAAGAAAGCAACAAAAATCTTTCAACACTTTGAAGGAAAATATGAGTGCCGAACTAGTATTAGCACTGTCGAATCTTCAACATACTTTTGAGATTGAGACAGATGCCAGTGGGTACGCCAAGGGTGCAGTATTGATGTAATATCGTAAGTCTATTTGTTACCACTCTGAAACTTTTAACCAAGCTATCATTAACTATCCTACATATTATAAAGAGTTGTATGCATTAGTTCAAAGAGTAAATAAATGGAAGCACTACTTGTTAGGGAAGGAAACAATCATACATACAGATCATCAACCCTTACAGTATCTCGAAGCACAAACCAAGCTACAACAATCTCAACATTACAGATGGATGGGTTTTCTTCAACAATTTCATTTGGTAATCAAACCAAAAAATGGTACAAGTAACAAGGTAGTTGATATGCTTTCTAGAACTCCTATTGTTGCTTCTATTATTTTGAAGAATGCTTCTTTATATCATGATAGCTATGTGGAACAATATGTCGTTGATGAAGATTTTAAAGAAGTATTTGAGAAGCTAACCCATGGTGCACAGGCAGATAACTATTGTCTACACGGAAAACTACTCTACCATATTGGAAATCTATGTATCCCTACAAGTGAACGAGTCCATGTAATATGAAAAGCTCACACTTCTCTTGTGTCTGGGAATTTTGGGATAGGAAAAACTATGGCTCATCTGCAGAGGTTTTGTTACTGGCCTCAAATGAAAGAAATTGTAACTAGATGTGTAAAGGGTTGTGTGATGTGTTCTACTTGTAAGCCCACTAATAGAAAAATGGGGCTATACTCACCACTTCTTGTTCCATCCCTACCATGGGAAAGTATCTCCATGTATTTTGTAGGGGGTTTACCAATGTCGAAAAGGGGTCATGACTATTTGTATGTTGTATTGGATAGGTTTAGCAAGATGTGTATCTTAATTCCATGTAAAAATAAGATCACTGCTGAGAAGAATGTTAATTTCTTCTTTCCGTATGTTTGGGTTCACTTTGGGTTACCGATATCCATTATCTCGGATTGAGATACTCGATTCCTTGGGGATTTTTGGACAATATTTTGGAGAATGATGGACACCAAGTTGAAGAGGAGCACTGCTTTCCATCCACATACCGATGAACAGAGATAGGTTGTTAACCGAACAGTGGTACTTTTTCTTCGAGGCTACTGCAACAAGCATCCCAAGTTATGGGATGAACAGATACCCGATGCACAACATGCTTACAATTGAGCCTTAAATTCCTCCACTCAGTGTTCACCTTTTGAGACATGTTTTTGGTATTTGCCTAAGGTCCCTTTGGACTTGATGTATGGGAGAGATGTCGATTCAAATGAAGAAATAAATGAAGGCAGAGCCCACAATTTCATTTAGAGGATCCAACAGGTACATCAAGCAGCCAGGGAACAGTTGGAGAAAAGTTAAGTATAGTATAAATCTTGGCATGATAAACATAGGGTTGATCATCAATTCTAGGTTGGAGACTAGGTATGGCTTCACATCAACAAGGAGAGATTGAAGGGTGAAGGCAAGAAACTCAAGCCCATTCGATATGGACCCTTCACTATTTTGGAGAAAAGTGGTACCAATGCTTTTCGTCTAGATATTCTACCTTATATGCAGATCTACTCAGTTGTAAATGTGGAAAAATTGAAACTTTTTTAGCCTCCCATGATCATGGATCGGGGTGATGAAGTTTCAATACCTTCAGTTGATGCATTTTCTCCTGAGTACTTGGATGAGCTGAAAGGAGATATCATATTTGACATAAGGATGAGGACTTCACGCAGGGGTGATGTTGATTATCTTCGAGTGGGATTAAAGGGCACACATTCAAGCAAGACAAAGTGAATTGAGAAAGACAAGGTGAGGGAACTCTTCCCTCACTTATTTGTTTATTGATGAAATCTTTTGGTGGTCCAAAAAGCTCTCAATGGGAAGGCGTGATCCAAAAAGGATCCAGAGGAGACTAATGATAACTGAGAATTCGCAGAAGCAACTCAAAAAGTTCAGAATGGACTCAACAGATAGAGAAAGGGAAAATATTAAAAGTCCTCAAAACTCAGTGGAATTTGCATTATCACAAAGAGCATGTTGCAAGCTTTCAAACGATGTAAACGGATCGCCAAACGGAGTTACAGATCAAAAGATATTCACGGTCAAAGTTTTGGTCAACCTAGCCCAATCAATAGGGATGAGTCAACATCTGTACTACTGACATCAACACCAATACAGATGACATCATCATATATACAGTATATGTGGCACACAGAGAGGGTGACATGTCTCATGATGACATCATCATCATGACATGGAAACACCATAGGCTGCCACATGTCACTCATTTTTGGACTTTTCGAGAAAATCCGTGGACCAATGAAAAGGTTCCACATGGTAGTTCATACATCCACGTGGCAGACCATACAAACACCTATCCGGTGATGTGGAAATATGACCAGGAAGAGATGACATGGCAATGACTGTGCAAGAAGGTGAAGTGGGCCAATGAGTGGCCACCACGTGGCACAGTCATGGCTTCCATGTGGCAGCAGGGAAATGAACAATGAGGGATAGCAAACGAATTTCTAAAAAAAATTATAATAAATACAATATGCCAAAATAGTGGCAAGATCCTCCAAATCTAACTGGTTCGCCAGACTATCAATGATCTGCTAAGATTAAATCTCCAATGTATCTGGCCCAACCACTACCTCTCTGCCATATATAACAGTCACCACCAACTTGGGGTTTGTTGTAACAAAGTGCCAAAAGGGGAGGCCCATGGGTTTGACCCCTGGACCTCCCCCAACTACTATGCTTTTAATATAACTTCGCCAACCAACTAGCCTAACGACTATGTTGGTACATTCGCCCTTCGTTATTACTTAAGAATCCAAGTCTACCATAGTTCGGGGGTGAAGACAAAGGCGCGGTCGTACAAACAAGGCACTATTTTCGAGAAATTTTCCCATGAATTAATTGTAGGTGCAGGCACAAAAACCAAGATGAATTTTCTTAGGGGCCTAGAAGTGCTAGACTCATATCAAGGCATGGAGACAGTCGTTTTTGGGTAATTCGATGCCACGAATTCAGTGGTGTTGTTTTTTTTCTGATCCGAGCAAAGCTTCTGCAACTTAACTCCAGAATGAGGTATACTTATGTATTTTGCCAAATTATTTTTCTAAGTTAATAAAAAGGCCTACCCATTTGAGAGTAGGACCCAGAGAGGTAGTCCACCAGGGACAAACTCCGTTATCAAGTTTTTGTGTTTAGATCTGATGCTTATGTCTCTTCATTATTGAGTTATTCCTTCTTTATGGTGCACTTCAATTTATGATCATTTAATACAATTCTTTAATAAGTCTCATCGATGAAAATATCCTAGATCACAAGTGTCCAAGCCTATGATGCCAAAGTGTTGTATCCACTCTTGTAGAAGCTAAAGAGATAGATGAATCAATATTACCAGTACATAAATACAATGTTCCTACCTTCTCTCCTTTTTTTTTTTTATCACCAATGATCCTTTGGTGACCTTCCATGCCTTATCTATAAATATAGATATACAAACTTCACTTGCCAATTGCCCTATTGAAATTATATTTTTCTTTAGATATGGAACATGTCTTACCTCGTTCAACAACCATTGGTTTCCATTCTTTTGCTTTATTTTTACCTTTCCCATACAATTTTTCATGGTGCATCATCACCCAAATGAACCTATCCAAAATCACCTTGAACATAATATAGAAAATGTTTCTTATGGGGTGTGGCATGAAATGAAGCCACTGAATCTACTACCCAAGACTCAAAAATATTATCTACATAAAGAATCAAAGTATCTTGTAACACATCACCTGTTACATTTTCTTCTTGATTTTTCTCATGTTGTCCATCTCTTTGTTTCTTTGGAGCTCTGTAGTCTTTCTTCAGATGTCCTTTCTTCTCACAATTCCAACACTCTATCTTTCCCAATCTAGATTTGGATCTTCCCTTCCTAGAATTCCTGCAGCTCCTTGATCCCTTTCCTCTATCCTTTTGTCTTCCCCTGTTCTCTATATTTAACACATTACTTGATTTCTCACCTGTGCTTTTCTGTCACATTTCCTTGCTAAGGATAACACCGACAACATCATTAAATTTTAAATTTTTTGAACCAGAGACAGAGTTACTTACAACCACGACCAAGTCGTTCCAACTTTCTAGCAATGAGAACAAGATTAGAAGAGCCCTGACCTAATCATCAAATTCCACTTTTATAGAACTTAGTTGATTAGTAACCGTATTAAATTCATTTAAATGATCTGCAACAGACCCATCTTTTGACATATTCATATTAAATAATGTCTTCATTAGAAATACCTTATTAGATGCCGAGGGTTTTTTATATAGTTTAGCCAATGTGTCCATCAACTCCTTTGTTTTCTTTTCTTTCGAAATATTGAAAGCCATCGTTGTTGCCAGGCTCATTCATATTATTCATAGTGCCTTTCTGTGAAGAACCTTCCATTCTTCATCCTTCATGGCCATCAGTTTCTTTGCTATTCCACTGAATGGTAGGAATAGATCCTTCAGATATAAATAATCTTCCATCTGCATCTTCCATAACTAGTAGTTTTGGTCGTTAAATTTCTTGACCCTAAACTTTCCATCTTCCGCCATTGCTCCCACTCAATCCAAGAACCCTCTTTTCCTGCGAGTTACCTTTCTCTTTGATACCAGTTGTTGGAAAAATAGGATCGTGGAGCAATAAAATAAGACAAATTCAGAAATAAAAAGCTTAAAATACACTATAAAATAGAGACACAAATATACGTGGTTCACCTGGTGTGGTCTACGTGCACTGGAGAAATTGGCAGGTCCTTCCTTTTTATTATCCAACAAATGAAGGGATATAACCTACAACACACCCGCTGTAACTTTCTCTTGTTTCTCTCATAGTCTCCTCTCTTAGAATACAATATTCACAATGATGCATAGCCGCAATACATTTCCCTCATAAAAGAGGGTTTTCTTCTAGGGAAAAAAATCCTAACATAACTTTTACCGTCAAATATGTGACCTTATAATGAACGGTCCAGATTTACTATGAAATTACAATATACATTTACAAGGAAATTTTTCCTTCAAAGGCTTCGCCCTCAAACCCCCACTGGGAGCCTTCTTTCCCCCGGACCCTGCAGGGTGGGAAAGACCCCCCTGCAGCCCCCTCACATGGAGGGGTGTACAATATTTTGGGGTGTACATTCTTCATGGGGTATAAAAATGGTTGAAAACAAAGACCTATGAAACATGAAGATAATGAGGCTCCACAACCAACATCTCACTTGCCTCCCAATATGACTTATCCTAAAAGAACACTTCTATGAGTAAACAACTCTAAATATGACCAGGAACTTGTTCAAGCAAGGGACAAATCTGTCTCATCACATTATACACTTTGAGTTCAATGGAACCTACTTATTTTTCCATTAAGGCTATGCATAGTAGTCTTATTGTTTCTCAAACCATGTCATATATATGTTCAATGAAAATATTCATGGCTTCACCCAGTTTGTCGAAAATTGTTGTGTCGGTACCAACAACTTCCCTTTTTCTTGTTTTTTACTTACAAAGCCAATTTTTTCCTCAAGAAATAGGGGCCCTCTATTATAATTTTCAAGGCCCTTTTTATCATATGAAAGTAACCTAAGTTTTCTTGTGCAAGTTTGAAACCTTTTCTCCCTCCTTTACTTAGATTTCTTATCATCTTGTTGAGTCGTCGATACAGGAAGTATCAATAGAAGAAACCTCTTCCTCACTGATTTGATGGAGGAGATCTTTCCTTCACCGCCAATACATCTAGTGTCAATGACTTAGCTAGTTCCTCACTGATGCATGAGGATGAGAAAATGTTTTTTGGTTTGGGTAGCCCCCTTCTTTTTCCTCTTTCTCACAATTTGTTTTTCTCTTGTCTTCGACACTACCAAACCACCTCATGATAGCTTCCCCCGTTATCCCTTCCCTAGCTCACTTTCCCATAATTTTTTTTATCTTTCTTTATGAAGCATGTTTATATGGAGACTAGATCCATATTAAATTCTCAAGGTCACCCAATCACCTGCTTCCAAGATTCAGTAATTTCCTCTTGTTATCGTCTGGAGGACGGAGAAAAGGCACTGAACAAGAAGCTCATGAGGAATTTTCTGCACAACCCAAGAGAGTTCCTAAATATTTGGTACAATATCGGAAAGGTATTCAAGACTAGGCCATCCAACGAATATCCCACCTTCTTAGGCTACTATATCAATACCCAGTGGTGATGATATGCAGGCTATATGGGGAACTCGATGCCCATAAATTCAAAATAACATCGATACCCCTCTTGTACTATGTCGCAGACACGGGTTCATCATTCAACTGGGTGGACATATTATCCTCCGCCTTAGAGGAATCACTCACAACAAAAAAACACACTTCTCTATGGGAGTTTCCGATCTTCTATATGTTGTCCTACCTCTTCAAGGTGATGTGCATATGCCACTCTTATCCTTAGATGGGACAACCCTGGAAAACTAGCGACCCCCCAACCCAATAATGGCAACTGGGAAAGAATATAGATGGGTATCCTAATATAAATGGTGCAAATCCTAATTGGGATCTCGTACCGGGAAGTACTCCTGTCTATTGAAGGGAATTTTTCTACAACACTATCTACCTCAAGTGAAAATGCGTCCCACAATTTCCACCTATGTATAAATCCTAGGTTTTAGCCACTAGGTTACCTTCATCAAGTGCGCAAAAGTGGCACTTAGCTTCGAGTAGTCATAGGCCATAATCAAGCAAGAGATAGGTGGGTCAAGGAGACTAGCAGGAACAACTAGACCTAAGCAAATGACCCTTCATGGTTATCCCTTTGCCTTGGTTTTTGCACACTTGATGGGAAGGATTTTAAAATATTCCTTGGAAAAATTATATGTTTCATATGAGAAATGATAATGAAGAGCTATTTGGATGCCTATCCCTGAAATCTTATCCAACACTATTAATTGTGTTTGGCCTTGCAAAGGAGGAATTAAATGTGTTGATTAATAGAGTAGTTTTAAAAGGTCTAAACGAGGGTCTTGATCCATTTTTTTTTATTAAGGTGTGATGGAGGAGTTATTTCATAACTCTTTACTCTTTCCTATTCACCAAGATTTCTTATGAGTGCAAGATGAAGATCGTACTAAAAAAATAGGACTCTTTAGGTCCTTTGTGTGTGTGCTTCTCATGAGGAAACAACCATATGTGGTACATGAGTGATAAAAAATTGAAATAATTAAAAGAAATTATATCAATAGAATATCATGTGGGCTTGAGTGGTTCATTATTCCACCTACTTAACTTCTAGGTGATGTAAAGTATTGCAAAATTCAAAAAACTCTCACTAATGATTACAAACAATTTCAAGAAATTGTTAAAAGTAGAGATGTGAACTTGTATGTGTTCTTAGTCCACCTAATTAACTTCTAGATGATGATGAATTTTCAATTAACCATGAAACAAAATGAAATTTGTGTGAATGGGAGGTATTTCACCTACTTCACTCATTCTGAGTTACTAATATTGCTTTTGAGAACAAGGCAAAGAGCATACTAGAGGTAAGAGGCTTTCCAATATCTTTGTGTGTGGTAAGTGAAAATACAAGGAAACAAAAAATTATTGCACTATAATAAACATCCATGCTATATATCAAGTAATAAACCATCCACATGGAAAATGATCTGTAAATTGTCATGGAAATTCCACTGGAGTAGTTTGTCACACCAGATCTTATAATATGTTGAAATCTTTATTATGCGGGTATATTTCCTTAGATCTCAAATTTGTTATCTCTAGCTTATTTCTCCTTTTTATAGAAAATAATTTAAATATGAAAATAAAATAACAGGAAAATGAAATAACACCATCCACACAAATAAATGCAAGATTTACCCTAGGAAACCCAATATAGGAGAAAACCCATCTTGAAGGTGAGGACTTTTATATGCTCTCTTTTCTTCAGTTATGGAAATGCAAATACAAATAAAGAGGCACTCACCATCGAGTTTCCTTTGAAATTGTGGCTTGTATGGATACTACATAATCATTTCCTCCTCTGTTATTCTCTTAGAATACTACTCCTATATGCTCTACCCAACTATGGAACAAATACAATGCTAAAGAATGGAACCCTTTCTCCTCCCAACAACCCAATATTTAACATAACCTGATAGCCATATAGATTTAGGGTGTTGACCTCCTCAATCTGTTGCAGCCACAACATCTCCCCTTTTATTTTTCTTAAATAAGTAGAAGGAAATTACACCCCCCCACCCACCAAAATTTTTAGCTTTAATGCCTAATCTACTACTACTACTATGAGCCCATTGTATATTCTTTGACTATCTAGGGGGTTAGAGTTTTTATATTTTTTATTGATTGTTTATTTTAAGAAGGTTTTTCATTGCTTAAGATATATTTTTTGTTGTACATTTTTTATGTTCTCCAATGCTCCTCCTATCCTTTGACATGCTCCTTGTAAACAATCCTTTGAAACTCTTTTACCCATTGATCATGTTTATTGACTCTTCCGAGTTAACGTTTGATTTATCTTTAACTTATGTTTCACTATGATGAATTCATGCTTTATCTTGTACCTTGGTTTGAAGTGGTGTTATTGAATTCATGAAGGCACAAGTTTTATCAAACCAGATCTAAGAGATGCCATAGTTGATTCAAAACAAGAAGATATCAATACATGGTATGGTCAAGGAAAGAAAATTGAAGGTTGGTTTTACAGAGTGATCATGATATTAAGGCATCCTAAGGTCAATTCTGAGTATCCTAGGATGACCTCTATAATGCATCATTGCTCCTTGAATCGTAAACCTAGGTACTATTGCATTGAGTTTCTTAGGATTATTTATGATATTAATTGGCCTTTTGAATTTAAGGTTTGATCATTCTGTCATTAGTTTTGTTTTTTTTCTTTTAATTCTTATTGATGCCATGAGCAGGTGGTGTAGGCAGTTTAAATATTTACCTTATGCAAATTTCCCACTGCAATTTAATTCGTACATGCTTATGATTTCATTTCAATTTCATCCTTCTATTCATTTCTCATTTTGTAGTAAATTTGACAAATTGTCCTTTTAATTGGTTAAATGTCATTTCATTAACTGATTTTAATGGATTTGAATATATTACTGATCCTATTTGATTGCAATTTTTAATGCTCTATTTTTTCCTTGAAGAGAATTTACTTTTGAGGGCTTGTTGATTTCTTATGCATTGGCTTGAACTATCATCCCATTGCATCATTAATAAATGAATAGTTGATCTTAATAAAAGAGCATATAGTCATGTTTCATATTGTTTCTTGCTCAATGCATTCATGGTATTCACACTTATGCTTGTGTAGGATATGCATGAGTAAGCAAGGTGGTTTCTTCTCTCCTTCTTTTCCTTTACTTTCCTTCTACTTAATGCTCCTAACATTTAATAATGGTAATGTTTTTAGACTTGTGAATAAACAGAGCAGTAGAATGTGAATCACTCATAAGAATAAGCTATGAATTGTGTTGAAGCCTCATTACCCTATGTTAATAACATTATTTAAGAGCTTGGGTTAATGAATTCTAAAGTATATTACAATGAAACAAGTTTCTACTCATCTCAAAGATTTGCTTCAGTTTTTCCATTGATTAAATGTTAATATCAATCCTACATGGAAATGGTTTACATTTAAATGTTTTATAGCTGAATCACTTCCATCTCTCATGCCTCAATTTGTAGTATCACCATATAATTAATGAAGGAATGGTTGTTTTGGATAGGAGATACATACTTTCTTTAAATTTTTTATGCCTATGCATCTATTTCTATAACTCTACTCTTGGAAATTTGTTGTTTATAGTTTATCTTGAATATATAGAGTTAATTTTAATGTTGGGTTTAATTGTTTTCAAATAATGTTTTTAGGAGTAAGGTATGCCAAGAACCAGATGGAAAAGGAGAAAGAAAACATGGGAGAGAAACCTCAAGTTTTGTGCACATTGTAGCATCCTTGTAACTCCTTGCCAAACCATGGAATCCTCAATTTTGTAAGTTTTAAACCTGTGAAGTAAAGAAATGCATACACATTCTTAATCAAAACATAAATTAATCAATGGATCATACACATAGTACACATAGATTTATGATGGAAACCCTTATCCGGGAGAAAACCATCCTTCCTTGGTGTCACACCTTTCAACTCTTCATTTTATTAACTTCACCATTCACAATACAATATATACAATATTTTAGGTATTCCGTAGCTACCAAAACCCTAATCCCTTAATCTGGGATTAATTTAGAAAACCGTTAAAAATTAAAAAATCGGCTAAAATAACAAAAATCACCCAAAACAATATTTGGGGCACTACCTCGAACCCTATTAGCTCCAAGCTACCACCTAGAGCCGAACATTGCGCATAACCAGGGGGGGGGAACTTGGCCCCCTTAGGACCCCCCAGGAAAGCGCCCGATGCACACGACACAAAGATCGAAGGAAGTTGGGATTGTTAGACATAGTTGTCAAATATGACGCACCCACACACACACATGCAAAGAAGATAACACATACACAACATTCTCCCACTTGGTGTTTTCTTTGAATACAGGGGTTCACATGATTACATAGTCAACAATTTAGGGCAACAATGCCCATTGTTCCTCTACACAATGAGAACTTATCTATGCTCACAGACTTTGTCAATGAATCTGAAACATTCTTCAAAGTGTCAACCTTTTCCAACAACACCTTATTTTCTTCAACCATGTCTCTCACAAAGTGATATTGAACATCAATATTCATTGTTTTCGAATGATAAGCAAGGTTATTTTCCAGGAAGATTGCACTCTTATTGTCAAAATCTAATCTCACTACTTGTTGTACCAACCCAATACCTAAACACAATATCTATAACCATACTACTTCCTTCCTTGCATGAGTGGATGCCATGTATTCATGTTATATAGTTGAGAGTGCCACTATAGCTTGTATTTTTCTTATCCAACTGATTTCTCCTCCAAGTAGGTGAAACACATACCCACTTGTAGATCTTCCGTGATCCAGATCTCTAGCCCAGTTTGCATCAACAAACCCATGTATATCCAACACTCTGTCCAATCCTGGTCTTCCTTGGTAGCACAATCCATAACTGGTAGTGCCACACAAATACCTGAAGACCCTCTTTACTTATGTCCAATGCTCCTCCCTGTTTTTGACATATACCTGCTCAAAACTCCCACTGCATGTGCAATGCCAGGTCTAGTATAGACCATTGCATACATCAAACTACCAACTGCATTGCCATATGGAACACGATACATGTCCTCTTCTTTTTCCTATGTCTTGGGACACTAATCTGCAGATAACTTTACACTTATAGGAATAGGAACCTTGACCGATTTACTTCGATGCATATTGGACCTTTGCATTATCGTCTCAACATATTTTCTCTGATTCAACCAAAGTTTCCTGTTTGCACGATCTCTTTTCATCTCCATTCCCAGAATGAAGTTAGTAGAACCGAGACCCTTCATGTCAAATTTGGAGGATAATTGTGATTTCACATACTTGATAACATCCATGTTATTTCCTACCAGAAACATGTCATCAACATACATACTACATAAATGAAGTGATTACCAACCTTCTTGGAATATACACAGTGATTAACCCCGCTTCTCACAAATCCCAATCCAAGGATGTATGTGTGAAACTTTTGGTACCACATCCTAGGTGATATATCTAGACCATATAGTGACTTCTTTAGTTTACAGACCAACTCTTTCTTTCCCTTCACTGCAAATCCTTTTGGTTGCTTCATGTAGATTTCTTTTGGTTCCAGATCCCCATGTAGGAATGTTGTCTTCACATCCATCTGTTCCACTTCAAGATCAAAAGCAACAACAATAGATAAAAAAAATATAATAGAAATTAACTTGGCAACAAGAAAAAAAGTCTCACCAAAGTCAATTCCCTCTATCTAGGAATAACCTTTTTCTACTAACCGAGCTTTGTATTTCTCCACTTTTCCTTATGCATTAAACTTCTTCTTAAACAGTGTTTCTTCCAGCTGGAAACTCAACTAGATCCCATGCCTCATTCTTATCCAAGGCATTGATTTCTTCAACCATGGCCTTCTTCCAGAGTTTACTATCCTCTGAATTCACTGCTTCCCTGACGGTTCTGGGATCATCATTAGTAATAGATAATGAAAAATTATAATGAAAATCAGGTGGGCTATACTTTTCTGGTTTCCTTCTTTCCCTCACTGATCTCCTCAATATTGGGGTATGAGTTTCTTCTTCTTCTTCTTCATCTTCTTCAATTGATTCAGATTTTACATCATCCAACTCAAACTCTATTTTCTCAGGTTCTTCTTGCCTTGGTAGGAATTACTATTTGGGAACATATTTCACCTCTCTAAAAGCAACATCCTGACTGTAAACATTCTTTTTAGTTTCTGGGTTCCAAAGCTTATAACCTTTTGACACCATCTTTATAACCCATAAATATACACTTTTCAACTTTATTATCCAACTTACTCCTATTTTCCTTTGGAACATGTACATAAGCATCACAACCAAACACCATGAGATTTTCAAGAGAGGGTTTCTTACCAGTCCATACCTCGTGCAGAGTTTTATCATCCATCATTGATGAGGGTGATCGATTGACCAGGTAACATGTTGTATCCATTGCCTCTGCCCAAAATTCATGTCCTAACTCGGCACCACTAAGCATGCTCCTTTCTTTTTCCATCAGTGTCATGTTCATCCTTTCTACAAATCCATTATGCTAAGGTGTGTATGGAGTAGTATTCTGCCTTGCTATACCACACTTCTTATAGAATTCTTCGAATTCATTTCCATAGAATTCTCCACCATTATCTATCCTCAATACCTTTATTTTATTCTTTGTCTGATTTTCTACCAGAGCCTTAAACTCTTTAAATTTATCAAATACCTCAAATTTCTTTCTAAGAAAATAAATCCATGTTTTCCTTGAGAAATCATCTATGAATGAAACATAATACACAAATTTACCTAGTGATGGAACATGCATAGGTCCAAACACATCATTGTGTATCAAATCTAAGATCCCCTTTGCTCTTGTAGCACCAGATGGGAATCTTACTCGATTGTTTTTACCATATATGCAATGTTCACAGAAATCAAATCTTGAGTGCAATTAGACATACCTTCAACCATAACTTTACTGTGTAGTGTTCGAAGGTCGTTTTCTCCAATATGCCTCAGTCTTTGATGCCACAGCATGGTCTTCTTTCTCGGGATAGTATTGGTATTGTCTTATTTATTTATCTTCTCAAGGACAACATAACTGTTATATCCATTAGTATAAGTTCTTCCCAACAAATTGTATAGAGTTCCACATTGAACTCCCCTCATCAACACCATTTTTCCTCGTACCATATTGCAAGTGCCCTTTCCCAATACAGTATCCACACCTGCATCATCCAACTTTCTTACAGATATTAGGCTCCTGGCTAGTTTTGGAATGTGCAGAACCCCAAGGATATTTCTAATCCTTCCATATTTTAGCAACAACTTAACCCTTCCACGTCGCATGATTTTTTTTGTCGAGTCGTCTCCTAGAAATACATCACCACTGTATTTTTCATATTCACAGAACCACTCCCTGTGAGGAGTCATATGATATGACAAACTTGAGTTGATCAACCATACACCATGGTTTTCATGTGTACATTTATATTCCAAGTAAACATCACCTCCTTCGTCAATCGAGGTTTTTGCCTATGTAGAAGAGGTATTATCAAATCCCTTTGGTTTAACAACCTTTTTAGACTTGCAATCTTTCTTATAATTCCCTGCTTTACCACACTTCCAACATTTCCTCAAATATTTTTCTGGAGACTTAGATCTACCTATAGATTTAGATCTCCCCCCCGAAGACTTACCAGGATTCATGTCTTGGGTACGACCTCTTACAAATAAAGCATCTGTGCTGTGACCATCCATGCTTTTTCGCCTCATCTCTTTAGATAAAAAGGATGAAACTACATCCTCATACTTCAATGTAGATTGAGTGGTACTACCAATTGCTACAACCAGATTATCCCAAGAGTCTAGAAAACAACATAACAAAGTAATACACTTATCTTCTTTTACAATCATAGTATTAACAGAGACAAGTTGACTTACCAGAGTATTGAAGGCATTTAGATGTTCTGTCACATAATATCCATCTTCCATCCTAAGATGATACAACTTATTTTAGAGAAACAACTTGTTTACTGGGGACCTTGATTGATAAAAATTCCCTAACTTATCCCATATTTCTTTGGCTGTAGATTCTCCCGAGACATTCAACAACACTGAATCTACTAGGTAGAGTCAAATAGTAACCCTTGCTCTTCTATCCAACTTCTCCCAATATTCCTTCGACATACCAATAGGTTTTGTACTAGTAGTTTGTGTACTAGTAGGTTGTGTACCAATAGACTATGTGCCAGTAGACTGCGTACCAGTGGGCTATGTACCGAGATCCACAACGATCCATTGTTCTTTGTCTACAAGAAGGTCCTCCATCTTGAGCTTCCATAGCTCAAAGTTTTTACCATTGAATTTCTCTATATCAATTCTATAAGAGCTCACCATTCTTCTTTCTACACTTGAATCACCACTGCAAAAGCTCCCATTGAACCCATGTTTATCACAAAACCAAGATAAACTTAATCTATCAAGACTGAGGCAAACCCTCATCAACAAATACGTCCCCCTGAAGCAAAAAATGAGATATGATACCACATGTAAGTTTTAAACCTATGAAGTAAAGAAATGCATACAGATTCTTAAGAAAAACATAAATTAATCAATGGCTCATACACATAGTACAAAAAGATTTACACTGGAAACCCTTAATTGAGAGAAAACAAACTTTCCTTGGTGCCACACCTTTCAAATCTTCATTTTATTAATTTCACCATTCATAATACAATATATAAAATACTTTAGGTATTTCATAGCTACCAAAACCCCAATCCCTTAATCTAAGATTAATTTAGAAAACTGCTAAAAATAGCAAAATCCGCTAAAATAGCAAAAACCGCTCCAAGGAAGTTGGGATCATTGGGATCCTTAGACACAGATGTTGAATCTGACACGCCCACACACACACATGCAAAGAATATAACACATACCCAACAAGGTTTTTCCTTGGGAAACCCCAATTTCTTTATTTTCCCTCTTAAACTTTAAAATGCATGCCTATGTGAAAACACTTAATTTTATTCATCTTAGTGATTAATTTTTCCCATACTTTTATTAGTTTTTATTTATGTTATTTGGATTTGAGCATCCAACATAGGGTATTCATTAACCTTATTTTATCTTCCTATATTCAGATCCACACTCATCAAGATTTTGACCATTATTAACTCCAAAATTTAGAATCCAGACATCCAAAGTTTTCATCATCCAAATATTTTTCTCTCCAGCCTAGATGAAGAGTGTGGAATCATGACCTCTGTTGATGGAACCTTGATGTCACATTACCCATTTATTGCATGCCACTTGTCTTACCGAAAACCTTGATTTTCATTTGTAATTGTAAAATTATTCTATTTATTTGGAATCTAGTTTCATTCGACCTAGCCATCATTGAATTTTAAATATCCGAATCTAGGATTTCAATTTAATTATAACATTAATTTTATTCTAAACATCCATAATTCCCATAAGATGCATTTTTCAATTTTCCTAGATTTCCAGGTGCAAAACTTTGATCCACAATAGGAACCTTGATCTGGATTTGTCTTTTCTTTAATCAATCTCATTTCTCCTAACCCATCCATGTTTTCTTTTCTATTTACGAGATTGTACATTTTTATTTTTATTTTTTTACTCATGAATTTATATCTGATTTTTATTTATTTCATTTTTTATTTCAGATTTGGTTTTATTTATTTTATTTTTATTTTGGATTTACATCGAACATTGAGCATCGAGGAATACATTTTACATATAATGCATTTTTTCTATATCTAAAATCCTGAATTTATATTTTATTTTTATTATTTTATGTTTATTTCATTCCATCACAACATGTGAGATTAGACATCGGGAAATGACAATGACTTTTACATATCATGATTTTTTAGTTTTCCCAAATTCCGACATCGGGGAATCTCAAATTTGTACTTTGTTTTTATTATTTTCATTTTTTAATTTTTTTTTTTTTGATTTGCATTCAGACATTGGAAAATGGGTAATGGCTATTACATATCATGTCTTTTTCCTTTTCCCATACGAGTTTATTTATTTTTATTTTTGATCTAATTTTCTATTTTTATTTATTTATTTTATTTTCTATTTGATAATTTCATGATTTATTAAATTTTCTAGTTTCTAAATTTTATATATGGGTGTGTATAAAACATTTACATGGGTTCATTGTTCCATACCTCTCACAACTTCACACACAAATTACATTTAGAGGAAAAAAACATTATAAATACATTGCAATGACTTCCCACAATGCATGTAAGATAAAACAATAAGCATGTAGATCAACAATCAAGAATTACGTAAAGAGGAGATCAACGATTGTTGAGTGGTATCTTTCGTGAACCATATCTTAAGTTTTAGGTGGCCAAATTGAGAAAGAAATGGATCATTGGAAAGATAAAAGTGTGAAGAACATTTTGGAAGGATTATTTTTGCTGGATTGATAATAGAAATGCCCAAAACAATTAAGAGAACGTGTCCACATTTTGTTGAGATAATTGGCCCTAAATTGCAATTGAAAGAACCATGAATTAGAAAGGTAATTAGCCATTGATTTTTTGATAAAAAGGGGATACCAGAATGCTGAAGAATGATGTACCAAAATGCAATAAATAACAACCATGAATTTGCAACATAAAGAGACCATCAAATCACCCAAGAAAGAAACCTCAAATTTAATTGTGAAATTTCACAGAGTTTGCATTACGAAGTTTATGAGACATTATAAATGATTGATTTTGTAAATTTGTTTGGTTTTCTTCATTCTAAGATTGATTTCATAGATTTTATGCATTTCTGTAATATTATTAATTATTAATTTTGTATAATTTTGTACGTGTCGACATGAAATATCAAGCGATTGGAATAGTGAAGCAATGATGTGCAATTGTTTGAGATCTTCAATTTTGTAGAGGCACATATGTAACAAATAGAAAATTGTTATTTATTTTTGGAAATGTATATTGAATCTTGAGGAAAGAGGAATGGTTGTAACTGCGAAAAAAAGGAGAAGAGATGAAGATCCACCCAGATTTGTTATAAAATGAGTCTCTTGTATTAGAGAGCGGGGGGTCCAAAAATATGGAATTTGAGTCTTGGATATTTTTATCAATATTTATGAAAGATCAAAGGCCATTTAGAGCTTTAAATTGTACTTCATTCTAAAGAACTATTTCTAAATAATGGATATAAAGAAGAACTAATTCATGATCAATTTATACAATTGTGCATTATTTTCAACTCATTGTTTTCCACATATTTTTTTGCAATTTTTCATTTTTGTCAATTGTTTTTGTATTTAAAATATTCTGAACATTTTATGAATGTGATTGTAGGGACATATTTAATGGAATTTATATCTAGTTGAATATGATAGTAAATTTTATATTGAGAGTTATTAATTCATTCTAGCTTTTAATATTTAAACTTTACTCCTGTAATCATTATTTCTATCGCTATTAGAATAGGACTGCAATTTCATATTAGAGTAGGGTGAATTTAGGATTTAGAATAGTTTAAATGAGAAAGTCTCTCTTCAGAGAGAAATCCATTCAGTTAGCAACAACTAGGCCCACATATCGATGGATATTTCCATACCAAACAACAACATGTTTAATTGGGTCCTGCCATAAGGAAATCCTCCCTCATGTTGGCATGACACATTTTCCATTTAGTTAGTGGAAATTGATCCCACATACCGATGGATATTGCCATACCAAATGAGAGCATGTATAATTGGGACCTGCCATTGGGAAATCCTCTCTCATGTTGGCATGGGACATTTTCCCACACCAACACAATGCTAAATTAGTGATAAGGTTTGGACCTTCTAGAATCTTCTTAAAATTTCATACATGGATAGCCCGACATGTGTTATAATGGGGGATAATGTGGCATTGACTCGTACCATGTCGGTCAACAAGGTAGGTCAACTTGTGAGAAGCATAACTTTCACTTACGAGCTCTGATTGAGGTGATTATTGGGAACGCATCAATGTGTAGATAAACATGAAGGGCGTGGTCATAAGTTTTGGACATTGTAACCCCCAAAAAATTCCATTTAATGCTTCAAAATGGATCTAGAAGGATTCGGACCCCAATTTTCTAAATTGGGACCTACCACTAAAATGTCCTTGTAAGTTGATTCCTCCAATTTTTTCCACCTAGAAAGTACCAATGTAGATGAAAAATTATATAATGATACAATATAGATCAACAAGAGAAAGGAAATTTGATTTATCTTCTTACCCACTAGGTTAGATAATTGCTAATGCAAAAATGGACAAAGATCAAAGATTTATGACAAATTAAAGCCTACTACCTAAGCCTAATGTTGGCCCCATTTAATGCTAAAAAAATATGATTTTAGTAGACCTACACGACTCTCTTCAAAGATAGTCATTCATATTGCATGATAGTTGAGTGTGATAGGCCACGAAACTTCCACAAAAAACTAACCAAAATCCAAGACTTCAGTGAAATAGACTGAAACTCTTGCATAAGTTTTTAGTATAATGGGAAAAATATTCTAAGAAGAAAAATTATAGAGGGTGATTCACAAGTGGATTAATGAGCTGATATTCAATCTTACAACACACCAGGAGTTAGAGAATGGCTGAAAATAACCTGGGAAGAGAGAATTATGGTTCTAAAGACAAGTGGATTCACCAACCTGTTTGGTTGATTTTGATAAAAAAGTGATCAAAATCTTTTTACTATAGCTAGGATGCCAAGCTGTATAACATAAAATTGTTAATATGAAGATCAATCACTAAAATAGTACTGTAATAAACATGAAATAAAGCAACATGCATAATATTCAAACAAAGAATTAAACCTACACAGACAAAATTTAAACAACAAGATGGAGGAAAACAATAATATTCATATATTTACCAATGGATGGGCTTGAATATGAATAATCAACACCTAAGAAGAATTAATCAACACCTAAGAAGAATGATTGGATGCAAATGTGCTCCAACACTCTCCTTAGGATGGGTCCTTTTACTTCTTTCTAGCCCCCTCATTAAGAAATGCCTTTGCTCTTTGATGAAATAACTCACACAAGCATGAGGGCTATGGATTGTATAATTGAGAGTGAAAAACAAGATAATTAAGAACAACATTATATTTTATGATTCTCACAAACAGAACTGATAACAACACGTCGGTGACAAATATTTATTGACGCTGGGCATGCTACAGGATTGCATCTGGGTGTCCGTGAGTTCCACCGTTCCACGCACATTCCTGTGTTTGTATTTCGCCTACTTATATCCCATAACATCTATAGCTATGCTCTGCTATCAAAAAGCATATTCGTGTACATGGGATATAGAGGCCTGCAACTCCGCTTCTTATTTATTATTTATGAGCAGCTTCTTTCATTCGGTGCAGTGCATCGGCACAATCTGAGCAAAGTTGATGCGGATCTGGAATGACGTCGTCGGAGACCAATGCTACGAGCCTCCCCTTCCCACTGTAGCTTATGAAATGCATTACTATCGACTGCGTCAACATTCATTCATTAATTCACCATATTCTTTACAAATCCAAATACATATATGAAACAAGGCCAGATAACACTCACAGTGTGGTTTACGTATGCAGTGGGAATAATGTGAATAACATGATTATCACAGAATTCAATTTCTTTTGCTGGCCCAATCACGTTAGAGAAACCCAACGTTGTGCTCGTATTTAACTTGTTGGCTATGTACTCTACCAACTGCCATTCCAAATTTTGTTTGATCAATCTCATGTGAACAAAAAATTCTAATATCAGTATCATGCGAAGAAATCTATAGGTTAGGAGGGATACCTTGGACGCCATGGATGTGGTGATGGCGAATGTGAGGGAGGACTCGAAAGATAACTTTTTAATCCTTGACATACTTGTTGTCGCTCGACAGTAATCCAGGGGATCTTCGTAATGAACCATCGGTAACGAGAACAACCAAAACCCTAATTTGTTACCCCACATTGCTTGCGTTGGATTTTTCATGTTGCTAGCAAGATCCTGCCAACATTTCCCAGACAAATGATAAGCTCAAAGGTGAATCTACGGGTCAAATATAAAATAATAGCTTCCGATGAGGGTTACCTTGAGCACTGGAGACCGTCGCATATTAACAGTGACTAGTGCTCTAGCACGCAACTTTGATGGAAGGCAATATTCATGCTCTGCGATTCCGTCGATATTTATGGTCGTTTTTGCTGGAACTTACAAATTTCATAAAATAATGGAAATAAGAATTGTGAGTTGAGTATGAAAATGGCTACGGAAAAATGGGTTCGGTCATTAAAATTAAAAGAAAATAAATAGAGGCAGCGTACGTGTAGCATTGCGCCTGCTCAGAAATTAGTACAAAATGACAAAATGTACTAGCTTGCATGCAAATATGACAGAAATTAGTACTCCATTCACTGCCTTCTTGACCGAGAGTATATCCACCATGTCGAGAGTAACGTGAGCCAGGCGCATTGAGTTACAAAATGTCGTCTTAGTAGAGTCTTCTCTCAATGGATTCACATCCTTTTTCCATAAAACAGTGGCAATATAATCGAGGGTAGTTAAAAATGTGACCCAAATAGCGGCAAGCCAACCGTAAACAGTCCGAAGAGTGCTTGATATTTGTTTGTCTCTGGACTTGTTAGTTCTGGAATGGTTGGTAGGGATTTGGGATCGGAGGCTTTGTGTGTGGAGTTAACAAGAAGAGACAACAGAGACACACAATCTCCTAGAGAGTGATGGATTCTGAATACAAGGCTGCCTGCTGCCTCTCCTGATCTTGCATTCAAGACATGGACTTCCCACAGAGGTCTGGATGGATTCAGTGGAGGAGCAGTTGTAAGAGAAGTTGTGTATTCATTCACAAAGCCTGGATTTTGTGAAAATGAAGGATCAAGGAAGGGGACAATCACATGGTCATTTATCAATACCCCTCTCAGAGACCACTTTCTGTTGTCACAAAAGATGGTTATAAAGCTTTATGTTGTCACAAAAGATGGTAGTAGTATATTTCACTGCATGACCCATATCCTTCAACAATCTTCGGAGCCACACGGCATGGCATGTTGCGGTAGTGGCTGCGACATATTCTGCTTCTGCGGACGAAAGACTCACAATGGGCTGTTTCTTGGATGC
>JASDQU010437466.1:41490-58529 GCA_032191745.1 Picea mariana | reverse complement strand
TGTGATAGCTTGTTGGAAAGGTATCATCGAGGAGATTCATTTTGGGGGCTCAATCATGCCTTCAGATATAATTGGGAGCCTGGATATTGAAAAAACTTCATTTGGACCCTTAAAATGGCCCTGGAAGTTAAAACCTGCTAAAAATAGTAAATTGCCAAAATTGCCAGAAAGCCGTTTTGAGCCATTTGGAAAAGGTGGGTGGCCACTGATATCCACCTGGATCTTGCACTTTTGAGGAGGTTGTTTCACAGGAGTTACCCCATTGGGATGATGAGGGGCGGTGGACCAGAAGCTCCGAAGAGATTCTGCAGGTTCGAGGGTGGAAATTCCATGATAGGGCAGTCAGGGAGTACTTGGTAAAATGGTAGGGTCTACCTGTGGAGGATGCTACTTGGGAAAACAAACAGGTGTCGTAGTTTTCGGGTTTGAAGTTGCTTGAGGACAAGAAAATTTGGGCAGGGAGGACTGTAATGTCCCGTTTTTCCTAGGCAGTCGGGATACCGTTATGGTTTATACAGTTTCCCGTAAACCATTAGACAGATGAGTTAGGGAAATGATATTGGTAAAGTCTCTTTCAAATTATAAAGAGAAAACTTAGGAAAAGTGAGTTTATTAATATTAAACCCCTCTTTGAGGGTATTTCTCTCCATTTATTAATTAAATGAATATTTTAATGGAGAAAAAGAAAAGTAAAGGGATAAAAGGACAAGCGAGGTTTGGGAAGCAGATTATCGACTATTCATTTGAAAAATAGAGTTTTGGAAGAAGAGCTCAGTGAGCAAACGAGGGTTTCAGTTGGAAACCCATTTCGGCACTCGGATTCGGCAGTGAAACTATCTGTCCTAGCCGAGAGATTGGAGAAGCCACTATGGATTTTCATTTGCAGGTATTGGCATTGTGTTTTCGAGGAGATCTATCGGAGAAGAACTTCATCTTCAGTTTTGGGGAAGAAAGGGGGTTTCCCTTGGCACATGTGAAGGATTGGGGGGCATTTTCCTGAATCTAGGCACACCTTTCATTCATTGTTGCAGGTTTTCCATTGAGGCCGAGTTCCTCCTCCATCCTCCGAGGTGTGGCTTATTGCTGGGCGTTGTATCAGTTGTGATCTCTGCTGGTCGTTTCCTCTGGAGCTGCGTGCTATCTTGGCTGGCCGTTCCTCTCATTAATAGTGGCAACGTGTCTCTCTTGGTGATGTGTGGGTGAAGAAGGAAGAGTTTGTTTCCGTTCGCTACTCATTGGACGACGTCACCTTACATGAAGTGTGGTATCTTGCAGAGTTGGAGCTGGTAAACTAGTCCCTTCAAACAACAACGATATAATTATATATGCTGTCCCCTTTACAAGCACGTGTGGACAGATTTGAGGCATTTCTTCATTGCTGGATGAATGTGGAGGGTTCAAGCTCCATATAACAGTTTTTGTCTTCATTTGTGAGAGGTATTCCTACCTCGTTTTGGTTGTCATTGGCTCAGTATTATTTTCAATAAAATACAATCAAGAGTGTGCAAAAATTGTTCATTAAAATGTGAATGTCTTTCATTATCTTTGTGGGTTTTGTTTAATATCAAAATACTATACTTGGCACCTCATTGGGGGGGTATAAGGGGTTAGAAAACCACTAAACAACAAACAAAACCAAGGAACATACCGCTGTCCGATCAAATTTTCACCTATAGCCATAAATACAGAAGCATGCAAAGTGTTTGACGAAAGTCCAACACCAAAACTAGGAGGTTTTTCCCACTTCTACAACTTAGAATATTTCATATTTGTTGATTAATGAAATCTTTTGGTGGTCCAAAAATCTTTCAATGGGAAGGCGTGATCCAAAAAGGATTCAGAGGAGACTAAGGATAACTGAGAATTCGCAGAAGCAACTCGGGAAGTTCAGAATGGCCTCAACAGATAGAGAAAGGGAAAAAATTAAAATTCCTCAAAACTTAATGGAATTTTCATTATCACGAAGAGCACGTCGCACGCTTTCAAACGGTGTAAACGACTCGCCAAACTGAGTTACAGATCAAAAGATATTCGCGGTCAAAGTTTTGGTCAACCTAGCCCAGTCAACAGGGATGAGTCAACATCCGTACTGCTGACGTCAACACTAATATAGATGAAATCATCGTCTATACATTATACGTGGCACACATAGAGTGTGACATTTGTCATGATGATGTCATCATGGTGACATGGCAACACCAGAGGCTGCCACGTGTCACTCATTTTTGGAATTTTCAGGAAAATTCGTGGACCAATGAAAAGGTTCCATGTGCTTGTTCGTACATCCATGTGGCAGACCATACAACCACCTGTCCGGTGATGTGGAAATATGACCAGGAAGAGATGACATGGAAGTGACTGTGCAAGAAGGTGAAGTGGGCCAATGAGTGGCCGCCACATGGCCCAGTCATGGCTGCAATGTGGCAGCAGGGAAATGAACAATGAGGGATAACAAAAGAATTTCTAAAAAACAATTATAATAAATACAATATGCCAAAATAGTGGCAAGATCCACCAAATCTAATTGGTTCGCCAGACTAGCAATGATCCACTAAGATTAAAGCTCCACTGTATCTGGCCCAACCACTACCTCTCTGCCATATATAACAGTCGCCACCAACTTAGGGTTTGTTGTAACAAAGTGCCAAAAGGGGAGGCCTGTGGGTTTGACCCCGGGACCTCCCCCAACTACTATGCTTTTAATATAACTTCGCTAACCAGCTATCCTAACGACTATGTTGGTACATCTGCCCTCTGTTATTACTTAAGAATGCAAGTCTACCAGAGTTCAAGGGTGAAGACCAAGGCGCGACCATACAAACAAGGCACTATTTTCGAGAAATTTTCCCATGAATTAATTGTAGGTGCAGGCACAGAAACCAAGACGAATTTTCTTAGGGGCCTGGAAGTGACAGACTCATATCACGGCATGGAGATAGTCATTTTTGGGTAATTTGATGCCACGAATTCAGTGGTGTTGTTTTTTTCCTGATCCGAGCAAAGCTTCTGCAACTTAACTCCAGAATGAGGTATACTTATGTATTTTGCTAAATTATTTTTCTAAGTTAATAAAAAGACCTACCCATTTGAGAGAAGGACCCGGAGAGGTAGTCCACTAGGGACAAACTCCGTTATCAAGTTTTTGTGTTCAGATCTGATGCTTATGTCTCTTCATTATTGAGTTATTCCTTCTTTATGGTGCACTTCAATTTATTATCATTTAATACAATTCTTTAATAGGTCTCATCGATGAAACTATCCTAGATCACAAGTGTCCAAGCCTATGATGCCAAAGTGTTGTATCCACTCTTGTAGAAGCTAAAGAGATAGACGAATCAATATTACGAGTACATAAATACAATGTTCCTACCTTCTCTCATTTTTTTTTTATCACCAATGATCCTTTGGTGACCTTCCATGTCTTATCTATAAATATAGATATACAAACTTCACTTGTCAACTGCCCTATTGAAATTAGATTTTTCTTTAGATATGGAACATGTCTTACCTCATTCAATAACCATTGGTTTCCATTCCTTTGCTTTATTTTCACCTTTCCCATACAATTTTTCATGGTGCATTATCACCCAAATGAACCTGCCCAAAATCACCTTGAACATAATATAGAAAGTGTTTCCTATGGGGTGTGGCATGAAATGAAGCCCCTGAATCTACTACCCAAGACTCAAAAATATTATCTACATAAAGAATCAAAGTATCTTGTAACACATCACCTGTTACAATTTCTTCTTGATTTTTCTCACGTTGTCCATCTCTTTGTTTCTTTGGAGCTCTGTAGTCTTTCTTCAGATGTCCTTTCTTCCCACAATTCCAACACTCTCTCTTTCCCAATCTAGATTTGGATCTTCCCTTCCTAGAATTCCCGTAATTCCTTGATCCCTTTCCTATATCTTTTTGTCTTCCCCTGTTCTCTATGTTTAACACATTAATTGATGTCTCACCTGTGCTTTTCTATCACATTTCCTCGCTAAGGATAACACCGACAACATCATTAAATTTTAAAGTGTTTGAACCAGAGACAGAGTTACTTACAACCACGACCAAGCCATTCCAACTTTCTAGCAATGAGAACAAGATTAGAAGAGCCCTGACCTAATCATCAAAGTCCACTTTTACAGAACTTAGTTGATTAGTAACTGTATTAAATTCATTTAAATGATCTGCAACATACCCATCTTCTGACATATTCATATTAAATAATGTCTTCATTAGAAATACCTTATTGGATGCCGAGGGTTTTTCATACAGTTTAGCCAATGTGTCCATCAACTCCTTTGTTTTCTTTTCTTTCGAAATATTGAAAGCCATCGTTGTTGCCAGGCTCATTCATATTATTCATAGTGCCTTTCTGTCAAGAACCTCCCATTATTCATCCTTCATGGCCGTTAGTTTCTTTGCTATTCCACCGAATGGTAGGAATAGATCCTTCAGATATAAATAATCTTTCATCTACATCTTCCATAACTAGTAGTTTTGGCCGTTAAATTTCTTGACCCTAAACTTTCCATCTTCCGCCATTGCTCCCACTCAATCCAGGAACCCTCTTTTCCTGCGAGTTACCTTTCGCTCTGATACTAGTTGTTGGAAAAATAGGATCGTGGAGCAATAAAATAAGACAAATGAAGAAATAAAAAGTTTAAGATACATTATAAAATAGACACACAGATATACATGGTTCACCTGGTGTGGTCTACGTGCACTGGACAAATTGGCAGGTCCTTCCTTTTTATTATCCAACAAATGAAGGGATATAACCTACAACACACCCGCTGTAACTTCCTCTTATTTCTCTCATAGTATCCTCTCTCATAATACAATATTCACAATGATGCATAGTTGCAATACATTTCCGTCATAAAAGAGGGTTTCCTTTTAGGGAAAAAAATCGTAACATAACTTTACCGTCAAATCTGTGACCTTATAATGAATGGTCCAGATTTACTATGAAATTACAATATACATTTACAAGGAAATTTTTCCTTCAAAGGCTTCACCCTCGAACCCCCACCAAGGGCCTGCTTTCCCACGGACACCACAGGGTGGGAAAGACCCCCCTGCAACCCCCTTGCATGGAGGGGTGTACAATATTCTGGGGTGTACATTCTTCATGGGGTATAAACATGGCTGAAAACAAAGACCTATGAAACAGGAAGATAATGAGGCTCCACAACCAACATCTCACTCGCCTCCCAATATGACTTATCCTAAAATAACAGTTCTATGAGTAAAAAACTCTAAATATGACCAGGAACTTGTTCAAGCGAGGGACAAATCTGTCTCATCACATTATACAATTTGAGTTCAGTGGGACCTACTTAGTTTTCCGTTAAGGCTATGCATAGTAGTCTTATTTTTTCTCAAACTATGTCATATATATGTTCAATGCAAATATTCATGGCTTCACCCATTTGTCGAAAATTGTTGTGTTGGTACCAACAACTTCCCTTTTTCTTGTTTTTTACTTACAAAGCCAATTTTTTCCTCAAGAAATAGGGGCCCTCTATTATAAATTTCAAGGCCCTTTTTATCATATGAAAGTAACCTAAGTTTTCTTATGCAAGTTTGAAACCTTTTCCCCCTCCTTTACTTAGCTTTCTTATCATTTTTTGATTCGTCGATACATGAAGTATCAATGGAAGAAACCTCTTCCTCACCGATTTGATGGAGGAGATCTTTCCTTCACCGCCAATACACCCAGTGTCAATGACTTAGCTAGTTTCTCACTAATGCATGAGGATGAGAAAATGTTTTTTGGTTTGGGTAGCCCCCCTCTTTTTCCTCTTTCTCACAATTTTTTTTTCTCTTGTCTTCGACACTACTAAACCACCTCATGATAACTCCCCCCGTTATCCCTTCCCTAGCTCACTTTCCCATAATTTTTTTTTTCTTTCTTTTACATTGAATTTTGGGCCAAACATCCAACCTAATGTTTCCCTCTTCCCCTCAAAATAAGAGAGACTCGTGCCCATTTCTTTCATTACATGACGATGTACCTTCCATCTCCCTGTCGAACCCTCGATTTATTTCTCGTCAAGAGAAATGTTGATGTCAATTTGGAGTTTTGAAGAAAATACGATGGACCATAATTCATCTTGAGTCTACTCTGCATATATTTTCTACATCAACGAAGATCACAATGTTTTTGCTGATACAACCTTGTGCAACTACAAGAGAACACAATAATTTGACCGATACACCCTTGCATCAATGTGGAGATCAAAATGTTCACGTTGATACATGAATGTATCAATGAATAAATATTATTCTCGCCAATACCCTTATAATCACAAATAAGTGCCCATATTTAATCCATGACTTCACATTTATCAAGTTCTTGTTTTTTTTAAGTCAACAAACACTAAATGTATTGTTTAACATTCTCTTTCTGATACTAATGGTAAATATTTGTTTTTGGGATACCATCATGTTTTCTTTTGTAGATTCAACCATGACTCCTCCTCGGAAAAAATCACAAAGTGTAGATAAGGATTTTGTTGAAGAAGCCTCTACAAGTAGGATTATAGAAGAAGAAGACAATGACACCTTGGGAGTCATCTATGATGATACTAAGGGTGATATTGATAAGGATACCTCACTCAAGTGGGGAAAAGTCTATCAAATGTTTAACAATCAAACATTCCCTCAACTACCAAAAGACGATCCTGACCTCAAAATATTTAGAAACATTTGGAGGTCTAAATTATATAAAGTTTTTGTGCATATAACAATATTTCCCTACATGGAGGCCATTTCATGGATCATGAAGCACGTTTATATGGAGACTAGATCCATATTAAATTCTCAAGGTCACCCAATCACCTCCTTCCAAGATTCATTAATTTCCTCTCGTTATCATCTGGAGGATGGAGAAAAGGCACTGAACAAGAAGCTCGTGAAGAATTTCCTGCACAACCCAAGAGAGTTCCTAAATATTTGGTACAAGATCGGAAAGGTATTCAAGACTAGGCCATCCAAAGAATATCCCACCTTCTTAGGCTACTATATCAATACCCAGTGGTGATGATATGCACGCTGTATGGGGAACCCGATGCCCATAAATTCAAAATAACATTGATACCCCTCTTGTACTATGTCGTAGACATGGGTTCATCATTCAATTGGGTGGACATATTATCCTCCGCCTTAGAGGAATCACTCACAACAAAAAAACACACTTCTCTATGGGAGTTTCCGATCTTCTATATGTTGTCCTACCTCCTCGAGGTGATGTGCATATGCCACTCTTATCCTTAGATGGGACAACCCTAGAAAACTAGCGACCCCCCAACCCAATAATGGCAGCTGGGAAAGAATATAGATGGGTATCCTAATATAAATGGTGCAAATCCTAATTGGGATCTCGTACCGGGAAGTACTCCTATCTATTGAAGGGAATTTTTCTACAACACTATCTACCTCAAGTGAAAATGTGTCCCACAATTTCCACCTATGTATAAATCCTAGGTTTTAGACACTAGGTTACCTTCATCAAGTGTGGGAAAGTGGCACTTAGATTCGAGTAGTCATAGGCCATAGTCAAGCAAGAGATAGGTGGGTCAAGGAGACCAGCAGGAACAACTAGACCTAAGCATATGACCCTTCATGGGTATCTCTTTGCCTTGGTTTTTGCACACTTGATGGGAAGGATTTTAAAATATTTCTTGGAAAAATTATATGTTTCATATGAGAAATGATAATGAAGAGCTATTTGGATGCCTATCCCTGAAATCTTAGCCAACACTATTCATTTTTTTTGGCCTTGCAAAGGAGGAATTAAATGTGTTGATTAATATAGTAGTTTTAAAAGGTCTAAACTAGGGTCTGATCCATTTTTTTTTATTAAGGTGTGATGGAGGAGGTATTTCATAACTCTTTACTCTTTCCTATTCACCAATATTTCTTTATGAGTGCAAGATGAAGATCGTACTAAAAAAATAGGACTCTTTAGGTCCTTTGTGTGTGTGCTTCTCATGAGGAAACAACCATATGTGGTACATGAGTGATAAAAAATTGAAATAATTAAAAGAAATTATATCAATAGAATATCATGTGGGATTGAGTGGTTCATTATTCCACCTACTTAACTTCTAGGTGATGTAAAGTATTGCAAAATTCAAAAAACTATCACTAATGATTGCAAACAATTTCAAGAAATTGTTAAAAGTAGAGATGCGAACTTGTATGTGTTCTTAGTCCACCTAATTAATTTCTAGATGATGATGAATTTTCAATTAACCATGAAACAAAAATGAAATTTGTGTGAATGGGAGGGATTTCGCCTACTTCACTCATTCTAAGTTACTAATATTGCTTTTGAGAACAAGGCAAAGAGCATACTAGAGGTAAGAGGCTTTCCAATCTCTTTGTGTGTGGTAAGTGAAAATACAAGGAAACAAAAAATTATTGCACTATAATATAAACATCCATTCTATATATCAAGTAATAAACCATCCACATGGAAAATGATCTGTAAATTGTCATGGAAATTCCATTGGAATAGTTTGTCACAACAGATCTTATAATATGTTGAAATCTTTATTATGCGGGTATATTTCCTTAGATCTCAAATTTGTTATCTCTAGCTTATTTCTCCTTTTTATAGAAAATAATTTAAATATGAAAATAAAATAACAGGAAAATGAAATAACACCATCCACACAAATAAATGCAAGATTTACCCTGGGAAACCCAATATAGGAGAAAACCCATCTTGAAGGTGAGGACTTTTATATGCTCTCTTTTCTTCAGTTATGGAAATGCAAATACAAATAAAGAGGCACTGACCATGGAGTTTCCTTTGAAATTGTGTCTTGTATGGATACTACATAATCATTTCCTCCTCTGTTATTCTCTTAGAATACCACTCCTATATGCTCTACCCAACTATGGAACAAATACAATGCTAAAGAATGGAATCCTTTCTCCTCCCAACAACCCAATATTTAACATAGCCTGATAGCCATATAGATTTAGGGTGTTGACCTCCTCAATCTGTTGTGGACACAACATCTCCCCTTTTATTTTTCTTAAATACAGAAGGAAATTACCCCCCTCTGCCCCCCACCCACCCACCCACCAAAATTTTTAGCTTTAATGCCTAATCTACTACTACTACTATGAGCCCATTGTATATTCTTTGACTATCTAGGGGGTTAGAGTTTTTATATTTTTTATTGATTGTTTATTTTAAGAAGGTTTTTCATTGCTTAAGATATATTTTTTGTTGTACATTTTTTATGTTCTCCAATGCTCCTCCTATCCTTTGACATGCTCCTTGTAAACAATCCTTTGAAACTCTTTTACCCATTGATCGTGTTTATTGACTCTTCCAAGTTAATTTTTGATTGATCTTTAACTTATGTTTCACTATGATGAATTCATGCTTTATCTTGTACCTTGGTTTGAAGTGGTGTTATTGAATTCATGAAGGCACAAGTTTTATCAAAGTAGATCGAAGAGATGCCATAGTTGATTCAAAACAAGAAGATATCAATACATGGTATGGTCGAGGAAAGAAAATTGAAGGTTGGTTTTACAGAGTGATCATGATATTAAGGCATCCTAAGGTCAATTCTGAGTATCCTTGGATGACCTCTATAATGCATCATTGCTCCTTGAATCGTAAACCTGGGTACCATTCCATTGAGTTTCTTAGGATTATTTATGATATTAATTGGCCCTTTGAATTTAAGGTTTGATCATTCTGTCATTAGTTTTGTTTTTTTTCTTTTAATTCTTATTGATGCCATGAGCAAGTGGTGTAGGCAGTTTAAATCTTTACCTTATGCAAATTTCCCATTGCAATTTAATTCGTACATGCTTATGATTTCATTTCAATTTCATTCTTCTGTTCATTTCTCATTTTGTAGTAAATTCGACAAATTGTCCTTTTAATTGGTTAAATGTCATTTCATTAACCGGTTTTAATGGATTTAAATATATTACTGATCCTATTTGATTGCAATTTTTAATGCTCTATTTTTTCCTTGAAGGGAATTTACTTTTGAGGGCTTGTTGATTTCTTATGCATTGGCTTGAACTATCATCTCATTGCATCATTAAGAAATGAATAGTTGATCTTAATAAAAGAGCATATAGTCATGTTTCATATTCTTTCTTGCTCAATGCATTCATGGTATTCACACTTATGCTTGTGCAGGATATGCATGAGTAAGCAAGGTGGTTTCTTCTCTCCTTCTTTTCCTTTACTTTCCTTCTACTTAATGCTCCTAACATTTAATAATGATAATGTTTTTAGACTTGTGAATAAACAGAGCAGTAGAATGCGAATCACTCATAAGAATAAGCTATGAATTGTGTTGAAGCCTCATTACCCTATGTTAATAACATTATTTAAGAGCTTGGGGTAACAAATTCTAAAGTATATTATAGTGAAACAAGTTTCTACTCATCTCAAAGATTTGCTTCAATTTTTCCATTGATTAAATGTTAATATCAATCCTACATGGAAATGGTTTACATTTAAATGTTTGATAGCTAAATCACTTCCATCTCTCATGCCTCGATTTGCAGTATCACCATATAATTAATGAAGGAATGGTTGATTTGGATAGGAGATACATACTTTCTTTAAATTTTTTATGCCTATGCATCTATTTCTATAAATCTACTCTTGGAAATTTGTTGTTTATAGTTTAGTTTGAATATATAGAGTTAATTCTAATGTTGGGTTTAATTTTTTTCGAATAATGTTTTCAGGAGCAAGGTATGCCAAGAACCAGATGGAAAAGGAGAAATAAAATATGGGAGAGAAACCTCAAGTTTTGTGCACACTGTAGCATCCTTGTAACTCCTTGCCAAACCATGGAATCCTCAATTTTGTAAGTTTTAAACCTATGAAGTAAAGCAATGCATACACATTCTTAATTAAAACATAAATTAATCAATGAATCATACACATAGTACACATAGATTTATGCTGGAAACCCTTATCCGAGAGAAAACCATCCTTCCTTGGTGTCACACCTTTCAACTCTTCATTTTATTAATTCACCATTTGCAATACAATATGTACAATATTTTAGGTATTCCGTAGCTACCAAAACCCTAATCCCTTAATCTGGGATTAATTTAGAAAATCGCTAAAAATAACAAAATCCGCTAAAATAACAAAAATCGCCCAAAACACAATTTGTGGCGCTACCTTGAACCCTATCAGCTCCAAGCTACCACCCAGAGCCGAACACTGTGCCTGACCAGGGGGGGAACGTGGCCCCCCTGGGACCCCCCAGGAAAGCATCCGATGCACATGACACAAAGATCGAAGGAAGTTGGGATTGTTAGATGTAGTTGTCAAATATGATGCACCCACACACACACATGCAAAGAAGATAACACATACCCAACATTCTCCCACTTGGTGTTTTCTTTGAATACAGGGGTTCACATGATTACATAGTCAACAATCCAAGGAAACAATGCCCATTGTTCCTCTACACAATGAGAAATTATCTATGCTCATAGACATTGTCAATGAATCTGAAACATTTTTCAAAGTGTCGATCTTTTCCAACAACACCTTATTTTCTTCAACCATGTCTCTCAAAAAGTTATATTAACATCAATATTCTTTGTCTTCGAATGATAAGCAATGTTATTTTCCAGGAAGATTGCACTCTTATTGTTAAAATCTAATCTCATTGCTTGTTGTACCAACCCAATACCTAAACACAATATCTGTAACCATACTGCTTCCTTTCTTGCATGAGTGGATGCCATGTATTCATGTTATATAGTTGAGAGTGCCACTATAGCTTGTATTTTTCTCATCCAACTGATTTATCCTCCAAATAGGTTAAACACATACCCACTTGTAGATCTTTCGTGATCCAGATCTCCATCCCAGTCTGCATCAACAAACCCATGTATATCCAACACTCTGTTCAATCCTGGTCTTCTTTGGTAGCACAATCCATAACTGGTAGTGCCACACAAATACCTGAAGACCCTCTTTACTTATGTCCAATGCTCATCCCTGTTTTTGACATATACCTGCTCAAAACTCCCACTGCATGTGCAATGCCCAGTCTAGTACAGACCATTGCATACATCAAACTACCAACTGCACTTCCATATGGAACACGATACATGTCCTCTTCTTTTTCCTATGTCTTGGGACACTAATCTGCAGATAAATTTACACCTATAGGAATAGGAACCTTGACCGATTTACTTCGATGCATATTAAACCTTTGCAATATCGTCTCAACATATTTTCTCTGATTCAACCAGAGTTTCCTATTTGCATGATCTCTTTTAATCTCCATTCCCAGAATGAAGTTAGTAGCACCTATACCCTTCATGGAAAATTTGGAGGATAATTGTGATTTCACCTACTTGATAAAATCCATGTTATTTCCTACCAGAAGCATGTCATCAACATACAACACTACATAAATGAAGTGATTACCAATTTGCTTGGAATATACATAGTGATTAACCCTGCTTCTCACAAATCCCAATCCAAGGATGTATGTGTGAAACTTTTGGTACCACATCCTAGGTGATATATTTAGACCATATAGTGACTTCTTTAGCTTACAGACCAACTCTTTCTTTCTCTTCACTACAAATCCTTCTGGCTGCTTCATGTAGATTTCTTCTTCCAGATCCCCATGTAGGAATGCTGTCTTCACATCCATCTGTTCCACTTCAAGATCAAAAGAAACAACAATAGATACAAAAATATAATAGAAGTTAACTTGGCAAAAGGAAAAAAAATCTCACCAAAGTCAATTCCCTCTACCTGGGAATAACCTTTTTCTACTAACCGAGATTTATATTTCTCCATTTTTCCTTATGCATTAAACTTCTTCTTAAACAACCATTTGCTACCAACAATTTTCTTCTAGCTGGAAACTCAACTAGATCGCATGCCTCATTCTTATCCAAGGCATCGATTTCTTCAACCATGACCTTCTTCCAGAGTTTACTATCCTCTGAATACACTGCTTCCCTGATGGTTCTAAGATCATCATTAGTAATATATAAAGAAAAAATATAACGAAAATCAGGTGGGCTATACTTTTCTGGTTTCTTTCTTTCCCTCATTGATCTCCTCAATATTGGGGTATGAGGTTCTTCTTCTTCTACTTCATCTTCTTCAATTGATTCAGATTTTTCATCATCCAACTCAAACTCTATTTTCTCAGGTTCTTCTTGCCTTGGTAGGAATTACTATTTGGGAACATATTTCACCTCTCTAAAAACAACATCTCGACTGTAAACATTCTTCTTAGTTTCTGGGTTCCAAAGCTTATAACCTTTCACACCATCTTTATAACCCATAAATATACAATTTTCAACTTTATTATCCAACTTACTCCTATTTTTTTTTGGAACATGTACAAAAGCATCACAACCAAACACCATGAGATTTTCAAGAGAGGGTTTCTTACCAGTCCATACCTCGTGTGAAGTTTTATCATCCATCACTGATGAGGGTGATCGATTGACCAAGTAACATGTTGTACCCATTGCCTCTGCCCAAAATTCATGTCCTAACTCCGCACCACTAAGCATGCTCCTTTCTTTTTCCATCAGTGTCATGTTCATCCTTTCTACAACTCCATTCTGCTGAGGTGTGTATGAAGTAGTCTTCTGCCTTTCTATACCACACTTCTTACAGAATTCTTGGAATTCATTTCCACATAATTCTCCACCATTATCTATCCTCAATACCTTTATTTTCATCTTTGTCTGATTTTCTACCAGAGCCTTAAACTCTTTAAATTTATCAAATACCTCAAATTTCTTTCTAAGAATATAAATCCATGTGTTCCTTGAGAAATCATTTATGAATGAAACATAATATAAAGATTTACCTGGTGATGGAACATGCATAGGTCCAAACACATCATTGTGTATCAAATCTAAGATCCCCTTTGCTCTTGTAGCACTAGATGGGGATCTTACTCGATCTTTTTTACCATATATGCAATGTTCATAGAAATCAAAATCCTGAGTGCAATTAGACATACCTTCAACCATATCTTTACTATGTAGTGTTCGAAGGCCCTTTTCTCCAATATGCCTCAGTCTTTGATGCCACAACATGGTCTTCTTTCTCGGGATTATATTGGTCTTGTCTTATTTATTTATCTACTCAAGGACAACATAACTGTTATACACATTAGTATAAGTGATTCCCAACAAATTGTATAGAGTTCCACACTGAACTCCCCTCATCAACACCATTTCTCCTTGTACCATATTGCAAGTGCCCTTTCCCAATATAGTATCCACACCTGCATCATCCAACTTTCTTACAGATATTAGGCTCCTAGCTAGTTTTGGAAAGTGCAAAACCCCAAGGATATTTCTAATCCTTCCATATTTTAGCAACAACTTAATCCTTCTACACCCCATGATTTTTTTTGTCGAGTCATCTCCTAGGAATACATCACCACCATATTTTTCATATTCACATAACCACTCCTTGTGAGGAGTCATATGATATGACACACTTGAGTCGATCAACCATACACCACGGTTTGCATGTGTACATTTAGATTCCAGGTAAACATCACCTCCTTCTTCAATCGAGGTTTTCGCCTATGTAGAAGAGGTATTATCAGATCCCTTTGGTTTAACAACCTTCTTAGACTTGCAATCTTTCTTATAATGCCTTGCTTTACCACACTTCCAACATTTCCTCAAAGATTTTTATGGAACTTAGATCTACCTATAGATTTAGATCTCCCCCCTAAAGACTTACCAGGATTCATGTCTTGGGTACAACCTCTTATAAATAAAGCATTTGTGTTGTGACCATCCATGCTTTTTTGCCTCATCTCTTCAGATCAAAAGGATGAAACTACATCCTCATACTTCAATGTAGATTGAGTGGTACTACCAATTGCTACAACCAGATTATCCTAAGAGTCTAGCAAAAAACATAACAAAGTAATACACTTATCTTCTTTTGCAATCGTAGTATTAACATAGACAAGTTGACTTACCAGAGTATTGAAGGCATTTAGATGTTCTGTCACATAATATCCATCTTCCATCCTAAGATGATACAACTTATTTTAGAGAAACAACTTGTTTACTAGGGACCTTGATTGATACAAATTTCCTAACTTATCCCATAGTTCCTTGGCTGTAGATTCTCCCAAGACATTCAACAACACTAAATCTGCCAGGCAAAGTCGAATAGTACCCCTTGCTCTTCTATCCAACTTCTCCCAATATTCCTTCAACATACCAATAGGTTTTGTACTAGCAATTTGTGTACTAGTAGGTTGTGTACCAATAGACTATGTGCCAGTAGACTGTGTACCAGTGGGTTGTGTACCAGGATCCACAACGATCCATTGTTCTTTGTCTGCAAGAAGGTCCTCCATCTTGAGCTTCCATAGCTCAAAGTTTTTACCGTTGAATTTCTCTATCTCGATTCTATAAGAGCTCACCATTCCTTTTTCTACACTCGAATCACCACTGCAAAAGCTCCCATTGAACCCATGTTTATCACAGAACCAAGATAAACTTGATCTATCAAGACCGAGCCAAACCCTCAATAACAAATACGTCCCCCTGAAGCAAAAAATGATATATGATACCACATGTAAGTTTTAAACCTATGAAGTAAAGAAATGCATGCATATTCTTAAGAAAAACATAGATTAATCAATGGCTCATACACATAGTACAAAAAGATTTACGCTGGAAACCCTTAATTGAAAGAAAACAAACCTTCCTTGGTGCCGCACCTTTCAAATCTTCATTTTATTAATTTCACCATTCATAATACAATATATAAAATATTTTAGGTATTCCGTAGCTACCAAAACCCCAATCCCTTAATCCAAGATTAATTTAGAAAACTGCTAAAAATAGCAAAATCCGCTAAAATAGAAAAAACCGCTCCAAGGAAGTTGGGATTATTGGGATCCTCAGACGCAGATGTCAAATCTGACGCGCCCACACACACACATGCAAAGAATATAACACATACCCAACACGGTTTTTCCTCGGGAAACCCCATTTTCTTTATTTTCCCTCTTAAACTTTAAAATGCACGCCTATGTGAAAACACTTAATTTTATTCATCTTGGTGATTAATTTTTCCCATACTTTTATTAGTTTTTATTTATGTTATTTGGATCTGAGCATCCAACATAGGGTATTCATTAACCTTATTTTATCTTCCTATATTCAAACCCACACTCATCAAGATTTTGACCATTATTAACTCCAAAATTTAGAATCCAGACATCCAAAGTTTTCATCATCCAAATATTTTCTCTCCAGCCTAGATGACAAGTGTGGAATCATGACCTCTGTTGATGGAACCTTGATGTCACATTACCCATTTATTGCATGACACTTGTCTTATCGAAAACCTTGATTTTCATTTGTAATTGTAAAATTGTTCTATTTATTTGGAATCTAGTTTCATTCGACCTAGCCATCATTGAATTTTAAATATCCAAATCTGGGATTTTAATTTAATTATCACATTAATTTTATTCCAAACCTCCATAATTCCCATAAGATGCATTTTTCAGTTTTCCCAGATTTCTAGGTGCAAAACTTTGATCCATAATAGGAACCTTGAAATGGATTTGTCTTTTCTTTAATCAATCTCATTTCTCCTAACGCATCCATGTTTTCTTTTCTATTTATGAGATTGTACATTTTTATTTTTATTTTTTTAATCATGAATTTATATCTGATTTTTATTCATTTCATTTTTTTATTTCAGATTTGGTTTTATTTATTTTATTTTTATTTTGAATTTACATCGAACATCAAGCATTGAGGAATAAATTTTACATATAATGCATTTTTTCTGAATCTAGAATCCTGAATTCATCTTTTATTTTTATTATTTTATGTTTATTTCATTCCATCACAGCATGTGACATTAGACATCGGGAAATGACAGTGACTTTTACATATCATGATTTTTTAATTTTCCCAAATTCCGACATTGAGGAATCTCATATTTGTACTTTGTTTTTATTATTTTAATTTTTTTTTTTTTTTTTTTT
>JASDQU010437466.1:27106-37268 GCA_032191745.1 Picea mariana | reverse complement strand
ACAAATACACAGCTGAATTCAAACTCAGACGGATGCTGAACATGTTAGATACACATGAATTTATAGAAAAATTACAAGCTGCGGGATTGTCTCGAACCCTCCAGAGCTTCCCGCGATTTCTAGAATTCTATTGATATTTTTCTGTAGTCCGCCGTCTTTGCCAACTACCACAATTTTCTAGATGTCTTCCTACAGCCACTAATAAACATTACAGGTTAATCTCTCTTTTAACAACCTACTTATATCCCATAACATCTATAGCTATGCTCTGCTATCAAAAAGCATATGCCTGCAACTCCGCTTCTTATTTATTATTTATGAGCAACTTCTTTCATTCGGTGCAGTGCATCGACACAATCTGAGCAAAGTTGCTGCGGATCTGGAACGACGTCGTCGGAGACCAATGCTACGAGCCTCCCCTTCCCACTGTAGCTTATGAAATGCATTACTATCGACTGCGTCAACATTCATTCAATAATTCACGATATTCTTTACAAATCCAAATACATGTATGAAACAAGGCCAGATAACACTCACAGTGTGGTTTACGTATGCAGTGGGAATAATGTGAATAACGTGATTATCACAGAATTCAATTTCTTCTGCCGGCCCAATCACGTTAGAGAAACCCAACGTTGTGCTCGTATTTAACTTGTTGGCTATGTACTCCACCAACTACCATTCCAAATTTTGTTTGATCAATCTCATGTGAACAGAAAACTCTAATATCAGTATCATGCAAAGAAATCTATAGGTTTGGAGGGATACCTTGGATGTGGCGATGGCGAATGTGAGGGAGGACTTGAAAGATAACTTTGAAATCCTTGACGTACTTGTTGTCGCTTGACAGTAATCCAGGGGATTTTCGTAATGAACCAACGGTAACGGGAACAACCAAAACCCTAATTTGTTAGCCCACATTGCTTGCGTTGGATTTTTCATGTTGCTAGCAAGATCCTGTCAGCATTTCCCAGACAAATGATAAGTTCAAAGGTGAATCTACAGGTCAAATATAAAATAATAGCTTCTGATGAGGGTTACTTTGATCACTAAAGACCGTCGCGTATTAACAGCGACTAGTGCTTTAGCACGCAACTTTGATGGAAGGCAATATTCATGCTCTGCGATTCCGTCGATTTTTATGGTCGTTTTTGCGAATGGGTTCGGTCATTAAAATTGAAAGAAGTTAAATAGAGGCAGTGTATGTGTAGCATTGCGCCTGCTCAGATAACGTACAAGTCCTGTAGAAATCGAAAGTCTACATCAGTAAATGTTTACACATTACTCTCTGTAATCGCTCAGCAGCGTGATGAACACAGACTTGTAATAATTTATAAAACGACAAAATGTACTATAGCTTACATGCAAATATGAAAGAAATTAGTACTCCGTTCACTGCCTTCTTGACCGAGAGTATATCCACCATGTCGAGAGTAACGTGAGCCAGGCGCTTTGAGTTACAAAATGCTGTCTTAGTAGCGTTTTCTCTCAATGGATTCACATCCTTTTTCCATAAAACAGTGGCAATATAATCAAGGGTAGTTAAAAATGTGACCCAAATAGCGGCAAGCCAACAGTAAACAATCCGAAGAGTGCTTGATATTTGTTTGTCTCTGGACTTGTTATGTTCTGGAATGCTTGGTAGGGATTTGGGATCGGAGGCTTTGTGTGTGGAGTTAACAAGAAGAGACAACAGAGACACACAATCTCCTACAGAGTGATGGATTTTGAATACAAGGTTGCCTGCTGCCTCTCCTGATCTTGCATTCAAGACATGGACTTCCCACAAAGGTCTGGATGGATTTAGTGGAGGAGCAGTTGCAAGAGAAGCTGTGTATTCATTCACAAAGCCTGGATTCTGTGAAAATGAAGGATCAAGGAAGGGGACATTCACATGGTCATTTATCAATACCTCTCTCAGAGACCACTTCAAATTATTGTGCCCTTCCCTTATCTACAACCAAAAAACATATCAGAACATTACTTTCAGATAAAACTAAATGTAATATATGAAAAACCATTCCCTTATCTACAACCAAAAAACATATCAGAACATTACTTTCAGATAAAACTAAATGTAATATATGAAAAACCAACACAAGACCATGAAATATACAACTCTACACTAAATAATCTGCATTTCAACAAAATAATGAGAAGGGATACTGACTAAAATGCTCTAAAATCTCTGGTGCTCTGCCAGAGTATTTTGAAGTGAAATTTTCAAGGCCACAACGTCCATATCTTTCTTGAATCCCACAATGCTAAAGATATAACTATGCAATAACCTCCCAGTGGTCAGACAGGCGACTGGACTCAGTGGTTCTTCGTATGATCATTTTCCATCTGGTAGCTTAGGTTCCTCCCTGGAAATAGACACGTAGTTTAAACTGCCAGCTTTCCCACTTGTTTTCTGGACAACAACCTCTGTGAGCTGATGATGCTGCAACATGTTGCCTTCATCAAAAGCATTTCTCGTCTGATCAGTATTTCTCATCGTGTAGTGGAGATCGATCGTTTAGATTAGTGTTGAACGAACTACCATCCCTTGAATCCAACTCTTACATAGCTTCCTCCTTACATGGGAGCTTAAAAGCTCCAACTCATCAATGTTTCAGATGCTTTCTTAGAGAGCTCCATGGAGAGCGTGGTCCACTCTACTGTATCTACATGTTTTTCATATTCTGTTCAGTTAGAAATGGATTGGAAAATTATGTATAATGTATTAAATCAATTATTGACAGTTTACTTTTTTGGCTTTTCTCGCTTTTGCTTATTAGATATGACACTATTTATTATATCATTGATAGTATACCGACTTATGTATGTTAGATAAAGCGTATTCTAAAAGTTCTAATCCTTTTGCCTTTTGGTTGTTTTATGGTGATTTTTTTTWTTTTATTTTATTCTAAATCTGGTGAGGAATGGATGGATTTGCAGATTTGAGTGGTTAAGTGTGTATAATCAGAGTGTYTTAGGGTTTTTTTAGCAAGTTGAATTCATTTATGTATTCAGAAATGCAATTTAAATAACARAAAATAGCGATTTTGTCAAGATTTACATCACCGGATTCCAGCCAAAAAACCCAAAAAGTGTTGGTTTAGTAATTGAAGCAGTGAATCATCTGACATGATGCAATCTATTTGCATTTTTCTTTTTTGTCTATTAGTGTTTAGATATAGATTGTAACTAAATAATGCATGCAAAATGCATGAGTAGTTTTCCAAAATAAATTGTTGTAAGTGTTCAATCTAACTGTTTTTTCTATGAGGCTATGCATTGTTACGAAGATAAGGTTTATCAGTGTTGTGTTGAAAGTCAATTTTTTTGTGCAACTACCTCAATAATTTCTTCTTTCTTTGCGCATGGATTGTAGCCCTGAGATAGTCATGCACATATCCTTCATTTTCTATTAGAGCTCATTGTTGTTTTAGGGTAATCGTGTCAAACTCTAATTCTTTGCCCATTCCAGAATTTAATGGAAGTGATTATGATTATTGGTGCATCAAGATGATGGTCTTTTTGATAGGGAAAGATCTATCGGAGATTGTAGAAACGGGTTATGTAGAGCCATAAGACTGGACTACTCTTAATGCAAATGATAGAGTAGCTAAGAAAGAATCTAGAAAGAGGATTGGTCAAGCTTTATTTCATATTAAAATTGCTCTTGATAAAAGCCTGTTTCTAAGAATTGCATGTGCAAAGACAACATAGGCCTGGAAGATTCTAGAAGAAGCTTACCAATTCAGTGATCAAGTCAAAGTTGTCAAGCTACAAACATTGAAAAGAGAATTTGAGAATTTGAAGATGCAAAAAGCTAAAAATGTAAGTGATTGTTGTGTGAGAGTAAAAGATGTAGTCAATAAGATGGCTACTCTTGGAGAAATTGTGGACAAAGAGGTTGTGATTAAAAATGTGTTGAGGTCTCTAACACCAAGGTGGAACCATGTTGCCATAATCATTGAAGAAATAAAGGATTTGTCTACTCTTCAGTTTGATCACCTAGTTGGATCTCTTATGTCTCATGAAGAAAGATTGATAGATGAATTTGGAGAAAGTGGCGATAAAGTTTTTTCTTCAAAATTGCAAATTACAAAGAATGAAAATGCCAATACTAGTAGCAAAAGAAACCAAAGCAAGGTAGAGGTCAAAATCAGAATTATCCAAGAGGAAGAGGTGGTTCAAGAGGAATAGAGGCAGATTTGATAAAAGAAATATCTAGTGTTATTATTGTAAAAGGTATAGTCACTTTGAAAGGGATTGTAAATTAAAAGAATGTGATAATAAAAAATGTGTTAATTATGCTCAAGAAGGTGATGAGGCCTTTCCAAACAATTTGTTTTTATCTTATGAAAAAGATGAAAATGACACTAAAGATATTTGGTATTTAGATTCAGGTTGTTCTAACCACATGTCACGAAATACATAGCTATTTTCTACAATGGATGAGAGTTTCAAATCCAAGTCCATGACAAAGCATTGGAGGTTGCTGCAAAAGGAGCTATGGAATTCCATACTAAAGACGATATGAAAAGTGTTAAAGACATTTATTACACTCCACAATTAAAGCATAATTTATTGAGTGTTGGCCAATTGTGTGAGAAAAATTATAAGGTGGTGTTTGAAAATCAATAATGTACAATTTATGACAAGAATAGAGGCAATAGGGTGGTTACAATTGTGCCTGTGTCAAAGAATAGGATGTTCCCATTGATGTTTGGAGAACATAACAACCATCTTTCCAATATGGCATATGAGAAAAAAAGTTGGTTGTGGCATCTCAGGTATGAACATTTGAATTTTCATAGTCTGAAGCTTCTAACATCAAAAGAATTAGTTTATGGTTTGCCTAAGGTTCAAGAATAGAAGGAGATTTGTGAAGGATGTTCTAAAGGAAAACATGCAAGAGAGAAGTTTTCAAAAGGAAATACATGGAGGGCCCATTATCCACTTCAGTTAGTTCAACATTTGTGGTTCTATGAAGACAAAGAGTTTGGGTAAGTCATCATATTTGATTACTTTAATTGATGATTACTCACAAAAGTGTTGGGTTTATTTTTTGAAGACTAAGGATGAAGCCTTTGATACATTCAAGAGGTTTAAAGCTCTTGTGGAAAATGAAAGAGGTTGCAAAATCAAGTGCTTAAGGACTAATCGTGGAGGAGAATTTTGTTCAAAATATTTTCAGAATTATTGTGATATGAATGGCATCAAAATACAACTCACCACTGCTTAACACCTCAACAAAATGGAGTAGCAGAGAGGAAAAATCGTATAGTGGTGGAAATGGCAAGAAGTACGTTACAAACCAAGAGATTAAGCAATTCTTTTTGGGGTGATGCAATTGATACATCTGTATATATTCTCAATCGATGTCCCACAAGTGCACTTGATATGCTGACTCCATATGAAGTCTGGTATGAAAAAAAGCCTAATGTTAATCATTTCAGAGTCTTTGGCTGTGTAGCCTATGTCCATGTAGTGTATCAAAAGAGACAAAAGTTAGATCCAAAAAGTGAGTCATGCATTTTTGTTGGATATAGTGAACAAAGTAAGGCTTACAATTTGTATAATCCCCTCACTAATAGCATTGTGGTTTCAAGAGATATGATTTTTGATGAAGGGGGAGTTTATGGTCATAAAAAATGCCATGATGATATGTCTAAATCTATTTTGGATAGGGATATTATTGATGATATTGATAATGAACAACCCACTAATATTTCAGTTCCAAGTGCTACAAATCCACCAAGTAGCCCCTCATTTAATTCTTCAGTTCCAAGTGAAAGCCCAACATCAAATTCAAGTTCTGCAAGGAAGCTAAGAAGATTAAGTGACATTTATCAAAGGAGTAAAAGTCCAACACATAAAGAAAATCCAATAGGTGAAACATTAAATTTTTCTTTACTTTCCAAGGATGATTTTGAACCATCATATTTTGAAGATGCGTATACTAATTAGGTTTGGGTGCAAACAATGAAAGAAGAGATAGATTCTATTCATAGGAATGATACTTGGGAGCTTACATAACTTCCACATGACAAGAAAAAGATTGGTACTAAATGGGTCTACAAGACTAAGTACAATAGTGATGGGAGTGTTGAAAGACACAAGAAAAGATTAGCTGCTAAAGGATTCACACAAATGTATGGAACTGATTATGAAGAAACATTTGCACCAGTAGCAAGACAAGAGACTGTTATAATGAAGATTTCATTAGCAACTCAGAAGAAATGGAGCATCACATGGATGTGAAAAGTGCCTTTTTGAATGGGTACTTAGAAGAAGAAGTGTTTGTGGAATAACCACAAGGATTTGAAGTGAAACTTGAAAAGAACATCAAGTATGCAAGTTGAAGAAGGCTTTGTATGGCCTCAAGCAAGCACCAAGAACATGGTATGCTAGGATTGATGGATATTTTCAAGAGAGCGGCTTCAATAGAGGTAAAAGTGAACCTACACTTTACTACAAACAAGAAGGCAATGATATTCATATTGTAAGTCTATATGTTGATGAATTATTATATATGGGTATTAGTTCTAAGATGAGGGATGAATTCAAAATTGCTATGATGAATGAATTTGATATGAAAGATTTTGGTCTCACGCAATATTTTTTGGGTATGGAGGTTTACCAAAACGAGGATGAAATTTTCATTTGTCAAACAAAGTATGCAAAAGATATGTTGAAGAAATTTGATATGGTAGATTATAAATCACCCTCCACTCCAACTGCTCATGGAATTGTGTTTTGTAGAGATGATGGTGTTGAAATAGTTGATGAGGCAACATACAAAAGTATTGTTGGAAGTTTGATGTTTCTAACCCACACAAGACCTGATATTGCTTATTCAGTTTCTCTTGTTTCAAGATACATGACAGAGCTATCTGAAATACATATGAAGGAAGCCAAGAGGATTTTGAGGTATGTGAAAGGAATTCTAAATTTTGGTATTCATTACTACACTCCTAAAAGGTTTAATCTTGTTAGATTTAGTGATTTTGATTGGGGAGGTAGTTTGGATGACCGAAAGTCTACATCTAATAATTGTTTCTCTTTTGGTTCAGGTTTGATTACTTGGAGCTCAAAGAAGAAAAGTAAGTTGCACTTTCATCCAAAGAAGTAGAGTATGTTTCAGTCACCTCAACAGGTACACAAGCATTATGGCTTAGAAAATTTCTAGAAGAAATTGGAGAGAAACAAATTCGTCCTACATTGATATTTTGTGATAACACTAGTGCCAACAAATTGGCCAGGAATCTAGTCCATCATAGCAGGAAAAAATATTTTTATTTAAAGTATCATTTCATTCGAGATTTGGTGCGAAATAAGGAAGTAGAACTAAGGTATATAAATACTCAAGAACAACTTGCAGACATTTTCACTAAGGTAGTTGCTAAAGTCCAATTTTTGAAACTTCAAGATTAGATTGTGAGCCCTCTCAATATCAAGGGGGACTATGTTGGTAATTGATGCAGTCTTGTCAATCCCCTGACATGATGCAATCTATTTGCAGTTTTATTTTCTGTCAGTTAGTGTTTAGATATAGATTGTCTGACTAAATAATGCATGAGTAGTTTTCCAAAATAAATTTTTGTAAGCGTTCATTCAAGAGAAGCTAACTATTTTTTCTATGAGGCAATCTATTGTTATGAAGATCAAGGTTGATCATTGTTGAATGCCACTTTTTTGTGCAACTACCTCAATAATTTCTTTTTTCTTTATGCATGGATTGTAAGCTTGATTCTATGATATTGTGATTTAATCATTTTCTATAGTGTATGTTGTTCTAATTGAATGATTATCTAGTCATGCTTATCCGATTTCTTAACCATACAACACCAGATTTCTTAAGAGTGTAATGATGTTGCCATGTAAGCATGAAAAATAACTCGTCTTTATTAAAATGGAGGGATGTCATGAACATCATTTTCTATTAAGGGAAACGAAACACTAAAGATGAGATTTGTGTGGTAAAGAAACATAACACTCTTAATAATTCAAAAAAAATATTATAACTTTGGTTTAAAACATGGTTTTAGGTACCTCAATAAAAGTTACAATATTTTACTATATAATATATACGTAAAATTATGCTTGGGTAGCTTCGTTTTGTCATTTGGATGTAGCTTGGATGGTTGTGAGGATTGTTGTTATCCTCCCAACCTAAGTTCAATTCTCATAATAACATGAATAAAACTCATAATAAGTATGTTGTAATGGATTTAAACTTATATATATTGAAAAATTGCATTTAATTCAAAATTGAATAACAGTTTCCAAGAAAAATAAAACATTTTGATAAAGACCAATAAATATATATATATATATATATATATATATATATATATATATATATATATAAATTGAATGATCAAACAACATAACAAATATTACATTCCATACTTCAACTAAATATTTATAACTATGCTAACACTATAATATATATCCTTATAAAAAAAATACCACCATTATATAACATCATCATTATTTCAAAGGTCAAAAGCAAAAAGTTTCACATTTATAATAAAATAGTAAAAAATATAATAAAAAATAGTAATTTTTTAAAAAATAATTAAAACTATATTTTCTATCTTTTATATATATAACATCTTTTGTGTATGTGTTCGGGTAGTGTTAATAATAGCTATAAATATTTAGTTGAAGTAAGGAGCATACTAATTACATATAAATGTGAACATTTATACCACCAACAAATATTTATATCCTTATTCTCAGTACCCTCCCTCATAACTTCATTATGGTTTCTTGAAAATATATAGTTTTAATCATTTGGATAAAGTAAAATCCTGTACTACTACTTTAACTTAGATGTGTTTTTTTTTCACTTTTTAAATATTTTTTTTTCTTTTAAACTTATTAGTAACTTATTAGTAACTTATTAGTAGTGCTATGTAACTTTGCCACTCATCAAGATATGAATGTGGGTATGTCCAAATATGAGAGTTATGTGTAAACACACACATTCATATTATCACACTCTAGGGGAGAGTGGGTGGTGGAGGTTGAGGATATGAATGTGTGTGCACCTAAACATAAGAGTTGCATGGCCAAACACCATAACATTACTAATAATTTTAAAAAGAAAAAATATTTCAAAGGTTAAAAAGAGCATGATTTGTAAATTGCCATGGATATTCCACTAGAACAACTTGTCACAATAGATCGTATAATATTCTAAAATATTAGACTATGAAGACTATTTTTCCTTAGATCCTAGATTAGTTAATTACTAGCTTTGCTTGAATTTATGAAAATAAATGAATATTAAAATGAAACAATAGGAAAAAATATATACACCACCACACAATTGAACAAAAGATGCATCCTAGGAGATACAATACTAGAGAAACCCCAACTAGAAGGTGAGGCCCATGCTCTACTATCTTTTCTTTAGTTATGAAAAGAAAGTACAAAGAAAGAGGAACTCACTATGGATTTGTCTTTGACATTATGGCTTGAATGACTGCTATATAATCTCCTACCTCATCAATTATTCTCTCAAAATACCACTCCTTGGATGCTCTGTTCAACTATGGAACACATATAATACAAAAGAATGGAACCCCTTCTCCTCCTAGCAGATTGGTATTAAACATAACCCGATAGTCATCTAGGCTTAGGGTTTTGACTTTCTCAACCCTCAATTATTGATGAGGTTTTGACCTTCTAGAAAATTCTTGAAAGTACACATAAGGCTAGCCCCATATGTGTGATAAATGGGGGATGACGTGGCATCCATTTGTAACATGAAGGTTAACAAGGTAGACCAACTTGTGGGAGGCATAACTTTTGTATACTAGCTCCAATTTAGGCATTTTAAACATTGTTGGAAAGGTCTTAGAGTGTAGAACACTATCAAGGGCGTGTACACAACTTCTAAACAACATAACCCTAAAAAATACGATTCAAAGCCTCAAAATGGCTTTGGAAGGTTTCAAAACCCAATTTTCCAAACTGGGACCTACCACTAAAATGACCCTGAAAGTTAATTCCTCCATTTGTTTACACCCGGAAAGTACCAAGAAGATGAAAAATTGTATGATGATCCAATCTGGATCATACCTACCCATTTAAGGAGGCTTTTGGTCCCCAAAAATATTTACTAAATGAGGTGGGGAAATTTTTCCTCTACCTTCTC
>JASDQU010437466.1:13072-26888 GCA_032191745.1 Picea mariana | reverse complement strand
GGGGGGAGGCAATGAGAAATTTTGGAGCCCTCCTCTGGCGAGGGATTTGGGGGCATCATCATCGAAGAAAAATTTTGGGAAAAATTCCTTGTAAAATATTGTAATTTCGTAGTCAATATTGACCATTCATAACAAGGTCGCATATTTGATGGTAGAATTTATGTTAGGGATTTTTCACCTAGAAGGAACCCCTCTTTTATTGTGGGAATTGTATTGTGGCTAAGTGAGAGAGTGAATATTGTATTCTGAGAGAGGAGATTGTGAGAGAAAGAGGATGAAGTTACAACGGGTGTGTTGTAGGTTTTATCCCTTCATTTGTTGGATAATAGCAAACAAAGGACCTGAAAATTTATCTGGTGGACGTAGCCCACAGTGGGTGAACCACATATATATGTGTCTCTATTGTATTGTGTATCTTCTTTGTTTTATTTCCACATTTTTTTTATTTTATTGATTTGCGATACTGGTTTTCTAAAAAATAGTATCAGAGAGAAAGGAAACTCACTGGAAAAGAGGGTTCCTGGTTTGAGTGGGAGAAATGAAGGAAGATGGAAAGTTTAAGGTCAAGAAATTTAATGGCCAGAACTGTTAGTTATGGAAGATGCATATGGAATATTATCTATATCATAAGGATCTTTACCTATCGTTGGGAGGAAAAACAAGACAATTGACGAGTATGAAGGATAAAGAATGGGAGATTGTTGACAAAAAGGAATAGGGAACGATATGATTGTGCCTGGAATTGTTAGTGGCTTTCAATATTTCAAAAGAAAAGAGAATGGAGGATGTGATGAACACATTGTCTAAACTATATAAAACACCCTTGGATTCCAACAAGGTATTTCTAATGAAGTGATTATTTAATATGAATATGTCAAAATATGGGTTTGTTACCGATCATTTAAATGAATTCAATGTGGTTACTAATAAGCTAAGTTTTGTAAAAGTAGACTTTGATGATAAGGTTAGGGATCTTCTAATCTTGTGCTCATTTCCAGAAAGCTGGAACAACTTGGTCATGGCTGTAAGTAACTCTGTCTCTGGTTCAAGCACTAAAATTTTATGATGTTGTTGGTGTTATCCTTAGCAAGGAAATGCGATGGAAAAGCACATGTGATACATCAGATAATTCATTGACCGTGGAGAATAGGGAAAGACAAAGGGAAATATGAAAGATTCTAGGAAACTGTGGTAAGTCTAGGAAGGCCATATCCAAATCTAGACTAGGAAAGATAGAGTGTTGGAATTGTGGGAAGACAAGACATCTGAAGAAAGACTACAGAGCTCCAAAGAAACAAAGAGATGGACTTCGGGAGAAAAATCAAGAAGAAACTATAATAGGTGATGTGTTACAAGATGATTTGAATCTTTTTTTAGATAATATTACCAAGTCTTGGGTTTTAGATTCAGGGGCCTCATTTCATGTCACACTCCATAGGAAATATTTTCAAAATTATGTTCAAGGTGATTTTGGAAAGGTTTATTTGGGTGACGATGAACCATGTCAAATTGTTGGAATGGGTAAGGTACAAATAAATAAAAAGAATGGAAAACAATGGTTACTGAAAGAGGTGAGACCTATACCAGATCTGAGAAAAATTCTAATTTCAACATGACAGTTGGCAAGTAAAGGTTGTATATATACATTTACAGATAAGGTGTGGAAGGTCACTAAAAGATCACTAGTAATGCAAAAAGGAGAGAAGGTGGGTACATTGTATTTATGCACTGGTAATGTTGTCTCTTCTATTTCTTTAGCTTCTATAGGAGTGGATGCAACATTGTGGCATCATGGGATTGGACAAAAGAGTGAGAAGGGGGTGTAGATACTTCAAAAAATGAAATTGTTGTGAGATCTTAACAAGTTGATTTGGATTTATGTGAACATTGTGTTTATGGAAACATAAGAGAGTCAGATTTCTCAGGGTTGGAAAGGAAAAGAAGAGTGAAAAGTTAGAGCTTGTGCATACATATGTATGAGGACTAGCTCAGGTATCATCTCTTGGTGACTCTCATTATTATGTTACTTTTATTGATGATGCAACTAGAAAAACTTAGGTGTATTGCATTAAAAAAAATATGATTCTTTTAACACTTTTAAGAAATGGGAAGCTTTGGTTGAAAATGAGATAGGAAAAAGGTTGAAGTATCTCAAGTCGGAAAATGGAGGTGAATACTGTAGAAAATATTTTGATGATTATTGTAAATATCGTGGGATTCGTAGAGAGAAGACAATTCCAGGAACACCGCAAGAAAATGGTGTGTAAGAAAGGATGAACAGGAAAATCATGGAACGTGCAAGGAGTATGAGGTTGCATGTTGGGTTTCCATTACAGTTCTGGGAAGATGTTGTAGATACCTTTTTTTACTTAATAAATTGAGGGCCTTAAAGATCCTGAGATGGTGGAATTCCTGAGGAGGAACATATAGGTAAAAAGGTAAAATACTCATTTTTGAAGACTTTCGGTTGTAAATCATTTGTCCACGTTGATAAAGAAAATAGAACAAAGATTGAGGAAAAATCCAAGAAGTATACCTTTATTGGATACAATGCTAATGATTTTGGTTATTTCTTATGGGATTGTGAAAATCATAAAATCATTAGGAGTAGAGATGTGGTACTCAATGAAAATTTATGTACACAGATCAGTTGTAGAGAAATACGCAGGAAAAGGAAAACACAGAATACACAGTGCTTGATGAAATAAAAAAAAATGAAATTCCTTCATTGTATTATTTATTGTTGACTAATTCTAGTGAACCAGAAATTTATGAACAAGTAACGTAGGTAGACACTAAAAAGAGGTGGGAGCAAGGCATGAAAGAGGAAATGGATTCCTTGGTAAATAACCAGAATTGGGACTTGGTTTAGTTGCCTACAGGAAAAAGAGCATTACAGAATAAATGGGCTTATAGGTTTAACGAAGGAGATGGAGGAAAAAAATGATACAATGCCATGTTGTAAAGAGGTTTGCACAAAAGAAAGGTATAGATTTTGATGAAATGTTTTCTCCTATTGTTAAAATGACTTCAATTAGGACTATTTTAAGTCTTGTGGAAGTAGAAGATTTGCATCTTGAACAGTTAGATGTAAAAACAACTTTTCTCCATGGGGATTTGGAGGACGAGATTTATATGCAACAACCACATGGGTATGAGGTCAAAGGAAAGGAGAATTCAGTATGCAGGTTGAAGAAGAGCTTGTATGGCCTAAAGCAAGATCCAAGGTAGTGGTATTTGAATTTTAACAGGTTTATGACATAACAAGGTTATAATAGATGTTGTTCTTATCAGTGTGTTTATTTTAAGAGGATAAAAAATGGAAGCTATATTATATTTCTATTGTATGTATATGGCATTCTTGTTGCATGGGTCTAACATGAAGGATATAAATGTGCTGAAAATGAAATTAGCTAATTCATTTGCGATGAAGGATTTTGGTGTTGCAAAGAAAATACTTGGTATGAGAATAACAAGAGGCAGGAAAAATAGAAAATTGACATTGTCTCAGGGTGAGTACATAGAGAAGGTGTTGGAGAGGTTTAGAATGCAGAATGAAAAACCAATTAGTACACCATTGGCCATCCATTTATAATTAACCAAGGAAATGTGTTCCAAGACACATGAGCAAATAGAATACATGTCCATGGTCCCTTATTCATCAACATTTGGCAACTTGATGTATTATATGGTGTTCACATGACTAGATATTGCACATGCAGTGGGAGTTGTGAGCATGCATATGAAAAATCTAGGTAAAGAACATTGGGAGGCAGTAAAGTGGATTCTCAGGTATTTGAGAGGCAATACTACTCATGCATTATGTTTTGGAGGTTCAAACACTATTCTACAAGGACATGTTGATTCAAATATGGAAGGTGATAAAGATAGCAGGAGAAGCACCAAAGGGTATGTTTTTACCATAGGTGGAACTGCAGTTGGATTTCAAAACTGAAAAAGGTTGTCTCACTTTCAACAATGGAAGCAGAGTATGTTTTTGATACATAGGATAATAAAGTGATGATTTGGTTACAGAGGTTTATGGAGGAATTGAGAAAGAAGCAGGAGAATAGTAGGTTGTACTATGATATCCAAAGTGCCATTCATCTTGCAAAGAACTCCTCCTTCCATTCTAATACTAATCATATACAATTCAGTTACCATTTCATATGATCTATTTTGGAAGATGGACAATTGAAGTTGGAAAAGATACGTACTAGCCAGAATCCTACATACATGTTAACAAAGGTAGTAACAAGGGAAAATCTGAGTTTCTGCTCAGTTTCAGTTGGTCTTCAAGCATGAAAGTGAAGACGAGAAATTTTCCAGGTCCAAGGTGGATCATATTCCAACAGGTACAACAACAATGAAGTTGTTTTGATCAGTCTCCAAGTGGGATATTGTTGGTTATTGAGCCTAATTATCTTCCTGATTCATAGGTCTTGTTTTGGCCGTGTTTGGACCCCATTACCTGATGGGGGGGTGTGGGCCCCACTTCTCTCATTAGGGGGGATAGGGGGAGGGAGATAAATTTTGGAGCCCCCCCTGGAGGGGGATTCGAGGGCAGCGCCCTCGAAGAAAAATTTTAAGAAAATTTTCCTTGTAAATATTGTAATTTCATAGTCAATATGGACCGTTAATTACAAGGTTGCATATTTGATGGTAGACGTTATGTTAGGGATTTTTTCCCTAGAAGGAAACCCTATTTTATGTATGAGGTAATTGTATTGTGATTAGGTGAGAGAGTGAATATTGTATTCTGAGAGAGGATACTGTGAGAGAAAGAAGTGGAAGTTACAACGAGTATGTTGTAGGTGTTGGATTACTGAGAGGAGGGGGGGGGGGTGAATCAGTAACAAAGAATTTTAATCATTTTTAACCATATAATCCAAGTGCTATATCAATGTAGCATTATCATCCAATAACTACAGAGTAAATAAGCAATGAACAAATGAACAATCATACACATACATAGTACACCAGTGTTTTACGTGGAAACTCAAAGAAGGAGAAAACCATAGAATGTTTTTTCTTATATGTCTTGAAGAATTACATTCATTGGAAGCACGAACTTCCTTTGTTTTCCAGCTGCAACTAGAAGGAGGCTCCAACCCCCTTGTTTCTCAAGCTACAACCCGAGGGAAGGTCCAACTCCCCTATTCTCTGGCTACAACCAGAAGGAGGCTACAACCTCCTATGTTCTCTAGCTACAACTGGAAGGTGGATACAACCACATGTCCTTGCCTCGTCCAACCACCCTAAAGTATAAGTAGAATGATGGAACCACTATCACACTATCACTGTGAGATATGCTTCTATAAACCTGTACCAATCAACCTGTAATCAACTTGTACCATAAACAAGTGCATCAACCATGCACCAATATGTACAAAACCTGTTCCATGAACAAGTGCATCAACCATGCACCAAACCTGTACAAAACCTATACCATGAACAAGTGCATCAACCATGCACGAAACCTGTACAAATAACCTGTCACAACAACCTATCCAAACAACCTATCACAACAACCTGTCTCATCAATCTTATAAACCAAATCAAATCTACTCACCAAGATCAATCACCAAGACAACTCTCAAATATGTGCATCAAACAACCATAACACAAGAACTCATAATCATCACCAAGATCAATATGTGCTTCTAATAATATATCAATACAAGTATGCTACATCATCCATAAACCATGTGTCAAAAATACTACTAGCAAGTGCCTCCAACCATGTACCAAGTATGTACCAATCATGTATCATCTACTCATCAACTATGACTCATCAAGATGTACCAAAATCATCAACTATACACCTCATGTATGTGCCAACTCATCAACTACTTGTCTCAACCATGTACCCAACATGTACCTTAACCAAAAGACCTCATCAATTTCATCATCCAAATCTGATTTTTAACTCTGTAATAGAGCTGGTGTATATGATCACATGCCTACAAACCTTCCTTAACTTTAACAACAATAGACTAACATTTTAATCAAACTATACTTTAGTCTAACATGACTAGTTTTGGATTAGTCAACAACCCTGACTTGAAATAATAATAACTATGTGCCTGTAATGAATAAAGCTCTGAAAATGATACACAATGTTCTTCAGTGTGTTCTATGAAATTCCTCCAAGTGTCAATACTTGGAACCTCTTAGAAAAGGAGTTATAGCAAAAATGACATACCTTGCTTAATTCTGGCTTATTCTAGAGAGCGACCTTGTAGAGCATGCCCCACATGGAATGTTTGTTGAATAGATATGAAAATTTTACAAATCATACTACAATATGTACTCTAACAAACACATTTGGTCCTACTAAATTTGGATCTGTTATGAAGAAGTTATGATGTTTTTACCCAAAACACCTGTTTTAGACTAGTTTCAAGACTAGCCACAAACCCTATTTTCCACAGAGTGTAACTCCAAAAATACAACGACCTACAAGCTCAATGTTTTACCATAGATACTTGGATATGTTTCCTCAATGGCCTATAAATTTCACAGTTTGAATCATTCTAGAAAAAAAGTTATTGCGAAAACGGTGAGATGACCTGTAAATAACATACCTTAGAAAGCATCATCAAAATAATTTATCCTCTCTTGAATTCCAACATTCTTTTCTTCACCTTCCCTCTGAAATTTGGCTTAGATATCCTTTGGTTACCTCAATCACCTATAGATATTCAATATGCTCAAGTGTGATGTAAAATGAGAGAGCCTTGCCTCTTATTTATACTCTCCAAATATCTTCCTTAGAAGCATCTTCTAGGTCACTTAACCCATTTCTAGGTCACTTAACCCATTTATAGGTCACTTAACCTATTTTCCTCATTTTTATGGTTAACCACTTTCCATAATTAGAAAGTTCTCCATTACTTTATCATTTAAATATTCCTCCTTGACTTTGTCACCTCACTTTATCATTTAAATAATCTTCTTTGATTTTGTCACTTCACTTTATTATTTAAATAATACTTCTTGACTTTTTCACTTTAATTTATCATTTAAATAATAATTTCTTCTTTGCAAGCTCTTTTACTTCTTTGACCTTTTGGGGTTTCAAGCCAACATATGAGGGTCCTCCAACTTCGTAAGGCGATAACTCTCAAACCGTGAGGAGTTATGTGACGTTACACATACCACCAGAAATGCCATGACATGTACTATCTATATAGAATATTCTTTCCTTCAAATATATCAAAACTCATACCATTATCCATGAAACAAACTTAGGTCCATTACCCAAACCTGGATTCTCCAACTTCTCATGGCCATAACTCTCTAACCGTGAGGAGTTATGTGACGTTCCAGATACCACCAGAAATGGAATGCCATGTAATATCCATCTAGAATAGTCTTACCTTCAAATATATTAAAACTCATACCATTATATATGAAACAACCTTGGTCCATTACCCAAACCTTTGTGATACTAGAATTCACTACCGGACTTTCTCCAAGGGTTGACATCAATCACTAAGGGTTGACATCAATCAACGATATCACTCTCCAATAGTTGACATCAATGACAACCAACAATCCATACAAACTATCCATCAACCTAAGCCAATTGTCTGAGAATCTTCCCCTTTGGCATTGATGGCAACACTTAGTCATGATAATATTCATGCTTATACTCTTTATCAATGTTTTTATATTTCCCCCTTTGACATCAATGGAAAAGGGTATCTCCCTTTGGGGCTACTCCCCCTAACTGAACTATCCTTGGGGATGCTCCCCCTATTTACGCGCCTTTGATTTTTCTTTGTGTTTATAATCCTCTGATTACTCTCTTTTCCTTCATATGAATAATATCTCCCCCTTTGACAAAGGGTATCACTCCGAAGTCATATTGCTCATTCTTCCCTTGTGACAATCGCTCCCCTTGGAAACATGCCTCTATGCTCTCTCTCCAAGAATTTACCTTTGCATCTGATAAATATCTCCCCCTTTGTCCTATTTATGGTGCTTCCTCGTGTACATTTAAGACACATAAGATAATCATTCAAAAACATTCATTTTGGAGTAGAAATTACTCCAAGTCTCTAGCGAAGATATTCAAGGGCTTCCCGTAGAAGTGGTTTTGTAAAGATGTATGCCACTTGTTCTTTTGTTCCCACATATTCAACTCTGATGTTCTTCTCTGCAACCTGTTCCCGTAGAAAGTGATACTTGATTGGAATGTGCTTCGTCTTGGAGTGCATCACTGGGTTTTTTGAGATACTGATGGCGCTTGTATTATCACAATAGATTGGAATGGGCTCATCATACTCAACCTGTATATATGTCAAATTTTGTTTCATCCATAGAACCTGTGTACAACATGATGTTGTTGCAATATACTATGCCTCGGTTGTAGATAAGGATATTGATGGTTGTTTTATGTTTAGCCAAGATACTAAACAATCACCCAAGTAGAACGTTGCTCCACTGGTTCTTCGTCGATCATCAATGCAACCTGCCCAATCTGTATTTGTGTAGTCAATAAGTGATAGATCCTTTCCTTTTGGATACCATAATCCAAACTCTTCTGTTCCTTTGAGATATCTGAAAATCCTCTTCACTACTAATACATGTGATTCCTTTGTTTCTTCTTGAAATCATGCCACTTGTCTAACTACCCACATTACATCTGGTCTGGATGCTATTACACATAGTAAGATACCAATCATTGAGTTGTATTGCCTCTGGTCTGTAGACTTTGAATCATCATATTTGCTCAACTTGCAACTGGTTTGCATAGGAGTGGTAACTGGTTTGCAATCTTCCATTCCGAACCTCTTTAACATTTCTCTGATATACTTAGTTGGAGAAATAAAAATTCATTGGTTTCTTTGACATATATGAAGACCCAAAAAGAAATATAGTTCTCAAAGTAATCACATTTCAAATTCATTCTTCATATCATTTGTAAATTTCTGGCTTAACCTGTCATTAGTACTTCCAAAACGATATCATCAACATAAATTTCAATTAATAAAATATTACCTTGAGTTACCTTAATGTAGATGTTATTGTCTGCGCTTCCTTTCCATAGTTCATAGGGAGTTTTGTCATTGTTATTTCTGAGCATTACTTTGTTTTGAATGTGAAATGATGTATGCACTGCATGTGTCCAAAAAATATATGTCAATTTGGAATCCATTAGCATTGTTCCAGCCATTTCCTATGTAATTATCTGATCTGAAATTTTTACTTGATCTTTAACCATTACTTGCATGTGAATTTCTTAATTGTTAACCATCTTTATGAATGCAAAATTTAAGAACATTCATCAACACATAAACATGTAAGCATACTATCTAAGAACAAGAATTGGTAACGGAGTTCACCAAACTTCCTGGCTACCTCTCCGGGCCACTTTTCAAATGGGAAGGCCGATAGATTAAGTATTCAAATGCTTACAAAGTGAATTTTGAGTTTTGTCTGTCATATATAGTAACAGACTTCAACAACAGTTGCATGATGAAATTCTGAGACTTTTAAGTATGAACATGGATACCTTTTCGTGTATCTGGAAGATTCTGTGAGCACTTTTCTGTCTGGATGCCTAAATGCAAAAACTGAAGCTGGATCTGGAATCCTTGTGAAAATTCGAGACTTTTGAATATAAACTTGATATATTTCTGAAACTGGACTCTGGATGCCCTTCCTGGCATAATTCCCAAATCTGCCCTGATTGTATAGTCCGTACGGCCTTGGGATGCATGCCAATTCTGAACCAACTCAAACTGCATGCAAAAACCACCTCGGTCTATGTGCAAATTCACTTCGGTCACTGTGCATCATCACCTCGATCTATGTGCCTGTCTCTGCCTACATCAAAACTCCTTCTTCCTCCTCAGGATGCATGCAAATGCTCTATTAAATAATGAGATCAAAACCCAAAAAGGAGGCGTGGGCCATGGGCCACGCCCCCACCCAAATATCATTCAAATCAGAACTTTTTAAGTTTTGCGCTTCACCCTTTGCCACGTCTCAAAGCGGTGGCGCATTGGTAGCTTTGGTTGTTAAAGTGGTTGCGGGGGGTGGAAGTCTCGGGGTCAAACCCGCAGGCTTCCCCTCCTTGGAGCGATTTGGTATAACATTTGTTTTAATATATATATCCATGGTTTAGTATATGGTTGGCGCTATACATATGGTTTGAACATGTTTCGACACACTATAGTTTAAACATATGGTTGTAAACCATATGTTTTATATGATTTGAAACCCATTTATATGTTGCGCTTTGTTATAAAATCACATTTTGGGTTTATTTTATATGGTTTTTTGACATTATAACATGTGCTTTGGGTTTTTAATATATATTATGTTATACCATACCATTTGTTTTTTTTTTTTTTAATATATGGTATAACATATGTTTTGGGTTTTTTTTTACATATGATTTTTAATACATAAAAATACCAAGGGGATGCCTCGGTGTTGGCAAGGTCAAGGGCTAGGCCCTTGACCACCCCCTTTTTTAAAACCATTTCTAACCCATTTTAAACCCATTTCTAACAATATTCCACCAACTTAAACAAAACTTCAACTGCTCATATCTTTGTCACCTAGAGGCTGTTTTTCCTGAAACGAATGTCACCGAAAAGCTACTGATGAGCTCTTCCACTTTGTAAACTTTACTTTTCCATTTGAATACTTTAACTCTATCGAATTTTGAGATGATCCTCCTGGATCATTATCATCCATTATAATAATCTTCATTTGTCTCTGAACTGCTCTCTGAACCAATCTATGAATCCATGCTCTCGTCCACTATCATATATCTGTCCAAACCTGCTAAGTGTTCTTACGAATCCATCTCTGTCCATACTGTCCAAGACTCTACTTGCACAACTGTCCATAATGCTAACCCATTTATCACTATACTATCATGAAGTCTTGATTAATCTATCAAACTATACTTTTGCTAACTGATTTCTCTGAATTTGTCTTCTCAAAACTTGCAAGATGCTCAGAGGATGGTTCTTTGGTCTATCATAGCTATTGCATAGACTCCCCCTATCTAATATTAATATTAATTGGGAGTCTCTAATCCAGATGGATCAGAACAATTCCTGCTCTGATGTGTATTCATCATCATCTTCATTGATAGATTTGTCATTATCTTCATTGGTAGATTCATTATCTCTCTGAGCTCTGAATTTTTTCTTTCTGTTTATGGATTCATCTTTCACTACAATGCTTAAAATTACAATCTCTTGAACATGTTCCTTATTTACCTATCCTTCCTTTCTTTCAGTTATTTTCCAAAAATTTATGTATCTAACATCTTTATTTTTCTCTGTAGAATTTTCTTCATCTCATTTTATTGCCAATCTTGTGATCTATGGTACCAGGTATTTGTTCACCTCTTCTTTCTGTTTTCATGTCCATACTTTTTTATATTTGATATCAATATTCTCTTTCATGGAAGTATCGATCATGCTTCTGCAATCACTGGCTATGTGTCCATAGTTATGACATTTGTAACATTCAATGTTACGTGCGACCACATAGGCACTTCTTGCTTGAACATTTCTTTTATAGTCCCTACAATCTACAACCTTATGTCCAAAGTTAGTACAATAAAAACAATGACCATAACATAAATTTGCATACCTGGGAGTGAATGATTTTCTTTGTGGCATAGTCCTTCTGAATTTTTGGCTTGACTGATCATGATCACGATTGAAGCTTCTTTGTGGCTTGAACATGGATGGCCTTTTTGAAGATGTATCTTCAATAGTTTTCTTAGATTTTGGTTGACCATGATTCCTTCCTTTGAGTACTTCCGCATAACTCTTTCTATTTTTTTCATTCTTATTTTCTAGCAACCTAGAGTGCTTCTCTTCATTCTCTATAATTGAAGTGGATGTTTCTGTCTCTTCAACGTTCTTGTTGAGATTGACGATTTTACTTCTCAATGTGACACATTCTTCTTCAAGCTTCTCAACCTCTTCTTCTTTCTTCATTATTTGAGACTTCATGACTTCTTTTGTTCTTTTTGCTTCTTCAAGATGAATTTTTAATGTGATTATTTCTTCTTGACCAAACTTTGCCTCAAGCTGATTTAGATCGTTAGTTATTTCCTTAAGATGATCTGTCAATATCTTCTCTCTCAATTCTGCTTCTTCCTTCTATGCTTCTATGTTGGTTTCCAAACACTTCTTTTGATATTCAAGATTTTCTTCGATCTTTCTGGATTCTTCTAGCTGAGTTCTTAAGTTCTTGATGACCTGTTGGGCTTCTTAAAAAATGTGATCACTTTCCTTTTGTTTCATCAATTGTTTCTTGAGTGAATTGTTTTATTCTCTTAGTTCATATAAAGAACTAATCAATTCTTCTTCATAATTGTCTTCCTTTTCAATTAGTTTTCCTGTCTCATTTCCTTCATGGCATTCTATTTCAAGATGTTCACGTTTTTCACAATTAGAACAAAACAACATACATCTGGTGATTATGTACTCTTCATCTTCTGAATCTGCTTGACATGGTGAACATAATTCTTCTTGATTTGTATCTGCATCTTCTTGGACATTTTTTGAATCTGTGATGGGTGAAGAATATATGTCATGTAACTTATTCCAAAGTTCTTTTGCTGATGAACATTTACCAACCTTTTCTCTTACCGGATTAGGTAATCCTTCCCAGATGAAATCCAATGCTATTTATTCCTTCTTTGCTGCAATCTTTTCCCTTTTTGAACTTTCATATCCTGTAACAAATGATAGCCAAATATAATGTCCATGTTCCTGTAAAAATACTTCCATCCTTATGCTCCACATCTCATACTTAAAACCATTTTGACCATTAAAAATTGGTACTCCATCCTCAGAATAATCCATGATCTCCTTCCAATGGTTAAACTATTTCCTGAAGGAAATGGCTTTGATACCAATTGTTGGATTACTGAGAGGGGGGTGAATCAATAATAGAGCAATTTAATACTTTTTAACCATATAATCCAAGTGTTATATCAATGTAGCATTATCATCCAATAACTGCAGAGTAAATAATCAATGAACAAATGAACAATCATACACATACACACAGTACACCAGTGTTTTACGTGGAAACCCAAAGTGGGAGAAAACCACAAAATGTTTTTTCTTAAATGCCTTGAAGAATTACATTCATTGGAAGCACTAACTTCCTTTGTTTTCCAACTGCAACTGGAAGGAAACTCCAACCCCCTTGTTTTTTAGGCTACAACCTGAGGGAAGCTCCAACTCCCCTATTCTCTGGCTACAACCAGAAGGAGGCTACAACCCCCTATGTTCTCTGGCTACAACCGGAAGGTGACTACAACCACCTGTCCTTGCCTCGTCCAACCGCCCTGAAGTATAAGTAGAATGATGGAACCATTGTCACACTATCATTGTGAGATGTACTGCTGTAAATATGTACCAATCAACTTGTAATAAACTTGTACCATAAAAAAATGCAACAACCATGCATTAACCTGTACAAAACCTGTACCATGAACAAGTGCATCAACCATGCACCAAACCTGTACAAATAACCTATCACAACAACTTGTCCAAACAACCTACCACAACAACTTGTCTCATCAATCTTATAAACCAAATCAGATCTACTCACGAAGATCAATCACCAAGACAACTCTCAAATATGTGCATCAACCAACCATAACACAACAACTCATAATCATCACCAAGATCAATATGTGCTTCTAATAATATACCAATACAAGTATGTTACATCATCCATAAACCATGTGTCAACAATACTACTAACAAGTGCCTCCAACCATGTACCAAGTATGTACCAATCATGTATCAACTAC
>JASDQU010437465.1:72147-87853 GCA_032191745.1 Picea mariana | reverse complement strand
TAGTTTGATAATCCATTCCAATGTCTTTCATAATGGCATGCAAACCTCGATATGTGTGAGGTAAAATATTTGATGATGGTAACAAAAATTCACCTAACAATCTACAACATAACAAACAACTAGTTAATGTAAGAATATTAATCGTAAAAAATGCATTCTTATTTTACACATTAATGAACACTAAAAACAAATATAAAAAAATCAACATTTATGTACAATATGAGATGAAACATATTACATACCTTAGTATCTATGTCATACAAGTGTTCCACAAATTATTCATAACCTTTAAGTTCACCAACAACAATGTAGCGGAGAGAAGATTTGCTCTTGATCCTTCATAAAGTCATTTATTTGCCTTTTCTAATAGAGGTTCATCATAAATACCAGCATTTTCCCCATCCTCATCCAGCTCCGAAAACAAATCTTGGATCATTTGATTTGTCCCATCATCTTCTTCCATGGGATCATTAACTTGATTTGTCCCATCATCTTCTTCCATGATATCCTCATTTTCTTGGTCATGATGATGTTCCTCAACTTGTACAACATCATTTCTACTAATACTTGGTACAATATTCTGCAGAAAGTTATAGGGAAACTCTAACTTTATAATTACAAACAATCATGCAAAATTAGTGTATACTATAACAAACATTCAAACAATATATATACATATATATAATTTTACATAAAATTGACAAAATAAAAAAAGATAATAAATATAATATAGCTAATTACCATGGTACGATATTCATTTGATCTGCCATCAATGTGACCATATTTCCCACAATGTTTTGTAGCTGTTGCTATTAAAATTCTTATGGGACGTCTGAGGCAACATTTTTTACAAGGGCAATAACATCTACCATCACACTTTTCACCCGCTTTACTTTTTTCCCCACCTCTAACAACATTTTGCGACATTTTTCCGCACAAAAATACCCTTTTTGAACCGTCGTTGTTATAGAAAGATTGTCGCAACATATTCAAATTGTCAAATATTTATAGGCCAATTTTAGGTCACCATCGTCGCAATTGCAACGATAGTGACCTAAATAAATAAATAAATAAATATATATATATATATATATATATATATTATTTTAGGTCATTTTCAACGGTAAAGTTTGACTAAATTATTATGGTCAACTATCGTCGCTTATGCGACGGCCAATCTAAGGTCGTCTCTTATGTGACGAACATTGACCATTACAGTTCAGTCAAACTGTAGGTGTCGAGATGGCGACGAACACGGGGTAGATTTAGAAAAAAAAAAAATTTCTCTTGCATGTTGCAACGAAAGAGTACTTTCGTCGCAAGTGGTCATCGCAAATTTTTCAATATGTAGTAGTGCATGTCCCTAATTGATGAACCTCAACCATTCACCTAACTGGGTTATTCCTCCAACACTAATCATAGTGCAACCTGGAGAGAATGAGTTTGCCTTCAGGAATGATTGTTCGGACCATTTTCTATGGAAACGATTGTCCTACACCAACCTCCAAAATGGACCATTCTTTGAAATTGCTCACAACTGTGAACTTTGAAAGAATGACTACCCGACAAGGTGGACCATTCTACTTCACCAATACTTAGAGTGACTACCAAGAAGAATGATTGTACTAGACCATTCCCCCACACTGGCCACAAGGGGAATCATTGTCTATGGTACATCAAAAATATATCGGACCATTTTTATTACGAAAATGATTGTCCGATCTGGACCATTTTTCGAACTAGAAAATGCATGTTTGTCAAAAATATCGAACCACTTTCCAAACTGGAAAGGAACTGTCCATCATGGACCATTTTCCAAACTGGAAAATGATTGTCCATAAATAAATAACATATTAGTGCTCCCTCCCAACCTGGGAGTAATCACTTCCTTTTACAATAAGGAATTCGTCTCCATGACCCCCAGCTTGTCTCTTAAGTACGCAATTTTTTCATCTTGGATAGAGGATTTACCAAAATATATGCTATCTTCTCATCTGTGGAGATATATTGGAGAACCACTTCTCTCTTCTGGAATTTATCACGGAGAATATAATTCTTGATCTCAATGTAATTTGGCCTATCATGGAACACCAATTTCTCTGAAGGCTTCACATAGCTCTAATATATCATGGTTGAATTAAACACCTGATCAGATGGTTCAGAAACCAACTTATGGAGCCACATTGCTTCTATACAAACATCACAAGCTGCAATATACTATGCTTATGTAGTTTTGAGTGCAACATACTTCTATTTCCTGCTAGCCCATGACATCGTGGAAAATATCAAACTAAAACATATCCAAGTAGCACTTCTTCTGTCATATACACTCCCTACCCAATCTGAATTGATAAATCCATGTCGTTGTATATCATAACTCAAGCGTCCCATAAGGAAGATATCCGGTTGATTATTCTCCAAATAAATTAACAATCCAATCAATTGTCAATATAAAGATGAGTCTATTGGATTAGAGTCTCTTCAACTTATTCAAATATGTTATCATGGGAGTTTTCCATGGATTTGTAATCCATCATCCCAGACTTCTGAGTAACCATTATGATACACTTTCTCTGTCATAGGAAGTTTTATGCCACGCTTTTGGTGTATATGAGATACTCTACATCAATTTGCTTGAATCCATACAAGGTCTTCTTCCATTTGCATACATGGGTCTCTTTCTAGTATAAGCTTCTTTCTCAATTTTTATTATTGGGAAGAAGAGTCTTTTACATGTAAATTTCAATCCATGGATACTGCAAGAGGTATATTTGGTTTACTGGAACAAGCTGATGTCATAGTCTTCTCCCTCCTTCTAGAAGAACCTCTAGTTCTGAATCTCAAAATGCTTTCATTCATAAGTCTTTTTCACATTTTCTTACATACATTGTTCTTCATCACAACTTTCATTTCTTTTGGTTGATTTATTCTAGTGGGTTCAAACCAAGATGGTAGTCTTATGATTCTCGGTTACATAATCAATGGTTTTTCTAAATTTTCTTTCTTTCTTGGAATATTCATGTTCTTCTTTAGATTTTGGGTCCATGGAGTCTTCTATAGATTCCATGCCCTTCCTTCCTGAAGATTCCAACTTCTTCCTTTCATCATATGTAGATATAAAACCAAGGATACTTAAGACTTATTTTCGAAGAAGACTTCTTCTAGAGTCAAAATGAACACATGTTTCTTATCATGGATGATACTTTCAACGGGAACATGGACATATACTTCATAATGTTCACGAATTCTTCAATGTATCATATCATTTAGGATTTGATCCCTCCTAATCCTGGATTCATGCATGAATGCATGCTCTTCTTTTGGAATTCTGTAATCAACTCCCTCCATCTAAGAGAGTCTGTGCTTCCGTCCGCATCCTTATTTCCTTCTTGCAAAATGTCACATGTATTATTCTAATTTCCTCTTGATTACTGAATTATTAATGATTTGACTCCTTTTGTGTCTCTTCAAGTTTGATTTTGATTTCGGTAGTTGTTACTTATATAATAGATTCCTCGGGAATTTGCCAACATACTTCATATTCTTGTAGTCATTGTAATAGCAATCCTTATCTTGTTATTCTTCCATAGGTATTGTTTCACTGACCATCTTTTCTTCTTGACTATAAATAGATATGCATGATATGTACAAGGACTATGTAAATATGGCATGTACAAGAACTATGAATAATATTGTTACCTTGACTAGAAGAAGAAGTTTGTTTTATCCTGCTTGGCTTTCTTTGAGGGTTCCCTTTCTTCAACAACTGTTGCTTCGTCTATTTCCTTCATTTTATTTAACTCAAGACAGTGGTTCCTGTAGTGAGAATATTTTCAACAGTTGAAGCATTGTATCTTGGACATATCCTTTTCTTGATTTGGTTTCTTCCTTAAGCCAAATTTCTTCTTATTCCTAAAATTATTGAATTTTGTTGTGAAGGCTTGATCATCATATTTCTTTTGGTATTTCTCCTTTGCATTAATCCTTGATTCTTCTTGTGCACAACAAGTCCAAATTTCTTCAAATGTGGGATACTCCTTTATTGTGTTCATGCTTGCGGAAAATGCATCCCATGTCTTGGGAAGGCCATTGAGTATTATATTTACTAGTTCCTTTTCTGAAATGACTTCTTAACTGACATATTATTACAAAGTATGATGTTATGATGTCATCATCATTCATTTTCATGTCATGGAGATCATTCTTCAGACTCGTTACTTGTCCAATGTTTCTGACTGAGAAGAGGTTAGTTAGGGCATCGCTCATCTTCTTAGATGAGTCAAGATGAGAGATGTAGGGTATCAAGTGGTCTTTTATAGAGTCCATTTTGATACTCACAGTGTTGATGTCATTTTCCTTGAACTTCTCCATGATTGCAACATTCTGAGGTTCATTCTATTTTCCCGCTTCAAACTGTGGTTCCATTATCTTTCCTTTCATGATATCTAACACTTTGTTCTTAGCAAGGATGAGGTCAATCCTTGTCTTCGATGCTTTGAAGTTAGAAGCCCTTTCTAAATTTTTTTCTGACTTCATAGAGTAAGTCATGACTGCTTTAACTTGGCCAACCTTTGACTTTGACCAAAAACTTAAACTTGACATCATGGCTTGATGAGAGTACCAGGAGGTGCGCTAGGCTAGGGCACACTAGGCTATCCAGGAATTAGGTCAAGCTCTTTACTTAAGGGTCCTTAACAAGAGGGTTAGGGTTTCGTTGCTCCAACAAAAATTTGATTGTAACTACAATTGTAACTGATCAAATACTGCCAATCTATCTTCCAGTGGTTAGACTATATGAAGATAGTGTGGGCCCATAACCTGTTAGAAAACCAGGTGTGCTTGTTTCACCATAGACAATATCTCAATATTGTCACTCAACCATAGGCACAAATGCCACCCTTGAGAACCTTAACCTTGAGATAGAGAATAATTCTGGAAGAAAACCCTAGAACCAATAGCCAATCAAGGAAGTGTACCTCTCTCCAGTGCTAATGCGCCATGCAAGAATAACCAAAATCCAAGTAGAAATTCCAAACCATAACCAAGAGAAAGTCCAAGCCAAAACCAAAATGCCAGTTGCAACAGTTGCAGTTGCAGGTCCTCTCCATACTTGCGCACCATTGGTATTTATGCAGTTGTGAGGGTGAGAGTGACAAATGAGCTCTAGTGCCCTCTTATTTATAGTCCTCCAAGTGACCTAACTGGGTCAACTTCTACTTCTGGAGGCTAATAACTCAATAATAAATATTCTCTTGAGTCGACTTGCTTCCTAGGGTTATTATACAATGTTTTAGGGTTTCACTTTCTTCCTAGAATATTCTAGTCTCACCAGGGTTACATGTAGAGGTTAATACCTCCTGCAACTACCATAATATCAACACCACCCTCTTATCAACTTTTTTCTTGTACACTCCATTTAGATGGCAACCCAAAACCAATATTTTGGAAACCGTGTTGATAATTTGGAACAATTATGTGACGACTTACAAACCAAACTCACGAAATATCAAGTTTCCATCGATCAAAACTTTGTTACAAATAATGATCCACTGATTACAGTTAATACCAAGCTCAGCAGGTTGGATGACAGACTTGTTTGACTATCTGAGTTTTTTACTGAATTCACGGCTACCAAATACCCATAATAACCCTTACACCAACAGCGAGTTGAATCATCCCATTCCACGAGGATTCACTCTAACCCCTTTGTTCATAATTTGTGCCTTACTAAAGTGGATTTGATTAAATTTCATGGCTCAGACCCCACTGACTGGGTCACTCAAATGGAACACTATTTTTCTTTGCATGGCATCATCGATGACTTAATAAAATTGTGTGGCAATGTCTTGTATTTAGATCCCGAATGCTCACAATGGTGGCAATGGTGTAAAAATACCCATAGAGGTTATATTTCTTGGACTTAATTTGTCACATATCCTTATGATGATTTTGAAACAAATACTCATCATTTGGGCTGCTTAACCAAGCTTAAACAGTGGGGTACAATCAAAGATTACATCTCCTCTTTTGAGAAATGTGTTTTCCGAACCAAAGGCAAGTCGTATATCTTTTTTCGAGAATGTTTTATTAGTGGTTTGAAGAAATAAATTCGCGCTCGCCTCTTAATGGATCACCCTACCACTTGGCTTCAAGCCACTCACAGAGCTCAGGAAGCACCATAGGTGGTTAATACTTAAATAAAAATTCCATTCTTTATTGTCTATCCTCATCCCACTAATCCCTATATTCCCTCTCCTCCTGTCAAGATCCACAAATTAACTAGGGATGAAATGGTAGAACGTCAACTTAAAGGCTTTTGTTACCATTTTGATGACAAATATTTTCCTTGGCACAAATGTAAGGGGCAGAAATTTGTATGGCCATTTTCAAAGACATTTCAGAGGATGATGGTGATGGTATCCCTCAAGAACCTTTGCCTCAACCAAATGATGGCATTCTTCCTTCTAATCAACCAGATTTGGAACCCAAAATCTCCCTGCATTCCTTGATTGGTATTTCATCCCCCCAAACTCTTAAATTAATTGGATATATCAAGCACTGTAAAGTAATTATCCTAATTGGAAGAGACAACACCCATAACTTAAGTCACTATTGCGTTGAATAAGAGACACAATGCTACATCCATATGGTGAACAAATTTCAGATCATGATTGATAATGGCAGTTCCATGAAATGTGAGGGCCGTTGTGAAAATGTGTGCCTTGAAATTAGCGGTTATTCTTTGAAATCCCACATGTTTTCCATTGAAATGGGTGGTTGTGACATTGTTCTGGGTGTTAAATGATTGTGTACACTGGATCCCATCACCATGTATTTCAAGGAGCTATACATGAGCTTTCAGAAGAATCCATACCATTACACTTTCCAAGGAATCACTACAGGTTCTCTAGAGATTGTTAGCTCACATCATATGGAAAAAATCCTCAAAAAGGACCATCCTGGAATTATTGCCTAGTTTCATGTTATTCAAGCTTTTGAAATACTTTCCCAACCCATTCATATCAACATGAAATTTCTCTTATCCAAACACCAATTAGTTTTTTAAATCCCTCAAATCCTCCCACACTCTCGTGGTACCTGTGATCATTCCATTCCACGCATACCTAGTAGCGTCCTACCCAATGTTTTCTTTTATCACCACGTTTTTTTTCATAAAAATGAAATTGAAAAGATTATTCAAGAATTGTTAGCTGCAGGGGCCATTCTCTATGTTCCCAGTGCTTATTCATCCCATGTGGTCATGGTACTAAAAAAATAAGGCATTTGGCGTGTGTCTTAATTTTTGTGCTCTCAACAAAATTACCGTCAAGGATAAGTTTCCCATTTAAGTCATTGATGATATTTTGGATGAACTTAAAGGTGCAAAATTCTTTACCAAACTTGATCTTCGTTCAAACTATCACCAAATTTGTATGATAGATGTTGATATTATCAAAACTACGTTTTTCACTCATGAAGGCCATTAAGAGTGCTTAGCGATTCCCTTTTGCCTTTGTACTACACCATCCACCTTCCAGAGTCTCATGAGTCGTATATTTCAACCATTTATACATAATTGTGCTGTTGTATTTTTTATGACAATCTCATCTACACAAAAATTTGGCAAGCTCATATTACCCATGTAGATTGGGTCTTACAACTCCTTTTTCATCATCAACTCAAGAGGTTCAAATGTGCCTTTGGAATTTTCGAAGTTGAATATTTGGGCCATATTATTAATAAGATGGTGTACAAGTGGACCGAACGAAAATTGAAGCAATAAAGGATTGGTCACATCTTATGACTCTTAAAATTTTACGCTAACATGGTAATATAGAAAGCTCGTCCAAAAATATGGAAAAATTGTGGCTCCCCTCAGTGCCTTACTTAAAAGAAATGCTTTCAATTGGAATGAAACTGCAGATAACGCCTTCTGGGATTTGAAAGATGCTATGTGTACCACCCTAGTACTTGATTTTCTCGATTTCACTAAGACATTTTTTTTGAAATGTGATGCCTTAGGAAATGACATAGAAGCATATCTCATGCAAGAAGGAAAACCATTGGCCTATACCAGTAAACAACTTAGTGAGCGACACTTGGACAACTCCACCTATGAAAAAGAAATCTTGGCCATTTTTCATGCTGTGGATATCTAGCATCCTTAGTTTCTTGGGAATCATTTCCATATTAACATTTATCACCATAGCCTCAATCACTTTTCAGATCAAATAATTTTTTCATCAAAACAATAGAAATGGGTTACCAAAATGTTAGGCTATGAATATGAGATAATTTACAATAAGGGCGAGGAGAATGTGGTTGATGGTGCTCTTTTTATAAAATATGAAGATGAAGGGTTTCTCTTTTGACTCTCCTTCATTGTAGCTGATTGGGTGAAAGAAGTCCATAATGAATGGTTCACTGATCCCAATATTGGTATCCCAATCCAACAACTTCAACGTTATTCTAGTGTATCTCTCGGTTATAGTTGGCACAATGATTAACTCCACTATAAATGGATTTTGTATTTGATGAATGCTTGTTTAAAGTAAAAAGTATATTACACTGATTCACCCCCCCTATTAGTATAAACATAGTTTCAACAATTGGTATCATAGCAGGTTCCTTTGGAAACAATCTACCCACTAGAAGGTAGATCTCGGGAGAACACATGGCCGGTCAAGAAGGTTTCTCCACAAACAGGGATATGTTGTTTGACGAAACAAATTATGCCTTCTAGAGCATAAGAAGGAGAATATATCTAATGACCCTTGGGTTTGATATTTTGGAATCAATCATGACTGGTTATACAACCCCAACAAATCCACCAACAAGTGCGGTCGAGAATACGTCTAGTGAAGATAATGCAAAATCCATGAATGCCATCTTGTGTGGTCTATTAGAATTCAAGTTTGTCAAGGTGATGCATTGCAGATTGAAAAAATAAATTTGGGACAAGCTTCAAAATATCCATGAAGGCAATGGCAAAGTTAAGAATACAAAGCTCCAAACTCATATAAGATAGATTGAGAGCCTGAAAATGAAAGATGAAGAGAATGTTACAACATATCTTCTCTATGTTGATGAAATTGTCAACACCATCAGAGGTCTTGGTGAAAAGGTGTAAGAACTGATGATTGTATAAAATGTGTTAAGGCCACTCCCCTTAAAATTTGATGCCAAAGTTTCCACCATTGAATAAATCAAGGATATTTCTTTATTAACAATGGATGCATTGCATGAGATTCTCACTGCATATGATATTAGGAAAGAAAAATAAAATCCAACACAGAAGGAAGTAGCTTTCAAAGCATCAAAGAAGAAAAAAGGACACAAATCTTGTTATTGTTCTAGCCATGAATCAAAAATAGAATATGCACAATTCATGAGAAACTAAAAATATTATCTGAGAAATACAAAGGTAATCTACCCTTCAATTTTTTTAATTGTGGTAGAATATGACATTTTGTTGCTAAATTTCCATATGCACAAAAATAATACAATGATGTGAAGACAACAATAATGAAGAAAAAAATAACAATAAATCATGTTATCCCAAATTCCTAGGGATAGCTAAGGAGATGATGTCTCAAAGCCCTCATCTTGCAAACATGGAATGCCGAAAGATAGCATGATCAACAATGTCCACTTTCACAGACACAGACCCACCTCACCACCACAGCTCTAGGTTCATCATGACGGTATCCACCACATCAGTTGACTTCCATAAGACATTGGGTCTTGATCCATGAGGTACAATCCATGAATTATGGTGAGTGTCATTTCAATATTTGAGGCATTTGAGTTTGTTTCATCTATTACTGCTTTCTATTATGTAACATTTTCTTGGACATGATGTTATTTTCCTTGTTTTACTTTGGTGGTTGACATTGCACCTTGGCAAGTGGGTCACCCTTAGGGATAGGTTTTCTACTGGGAGTTCCTCTTGACAAGTTATCATGTCATTCTTGACCATACTTGTCACTTTCCACACTTCATCCCCTCATCTCTTTATCTTTTTGGATTTTCGGGTATACTGACCCAAGAAGGGGTTGTCCCTCATTTCATGGGAAGAAGGGGTTGAAGGCTCGGAGGCTTGTAGCTGGAAAAAGATAAAATCCAATAATTAACCTTCTAGATGCTTTCCCAAGGATCCCTATGAAAATTAAATGTCTCTCGTACGAAACTGATGGCACCCATGAAAAACAACTAATACAAAATGACAACCAAGGTGGAGCATGCGTGGGCATTGTTTTTAATGCTTAGGTAGAATCCCCACACATGTTTTCAACTTGGGGAAGAATGATGTGACCAGGGTAGAGTCAAGTTGGGCACAATTTGTCATCCTTAGGTAGAAGCCCACCTTTGCTTCAACCTAGAAACATCTTAAAAGAATAAAAGATAATAAATGAGCTTGGAAAAATGTTGCATTGGAAATGAAGGTGCAACACACCCTCTACAAAGGAACCCATAGATGAGACACTAAAACCCCTTGTATGTCATGAAACCACCCACCCAAAATTATTCCCCCCATCCATGACACATTATCCACATGACTTATAAAGAGGTCCCCTTGGGAAATACTCCTAAACTTGAGGAACGATTCACCCAATAGATCACTTTGTCAACCCTCCCATACCTAAACTTGCAAAATTGCATAGGGTCTTTGAGCATTTGTTTATTTTGATGAGGTAGTTTGGATGTGCTTTCTTAGATGTCTCTTTTATTGATTTTATTTACTCATCATGATGCATTTGACTTGAGACCCTTGGAGGGCATATACATTTGTCTTTGCAGGACCTAGTTGGTGGACAGTTTTGGAAGAACAAGCTTAGCTTGGGATTCCATGGGGCTTGAATCCCATGGGTTGGATGCTAAGGKCCCACACTCTGGATGATGATGAAATAAATTTGGAGGCATAGAGTACACCTTGGAGGATCTTTCCCAGCCCCTACATGCCAAACKACTTTCTTGAAAGGGCAAAAATGTCACCTTTTGAGGGCTTCACATCACCTAGGGCTAGGTTTTGGTGGTGGTTGGAGACACTTTTCACGTTTTGAAGGAAGAGGCCCATGGATCATGGAATAAAGGATTTTTTTGAAGACTATTGGCCTTTGGAGGCCTAKATTTCCCTTCTCCAATTCAACAACTTGACCAAAAGTGCCAAATGTTTCCCAAAAGAAGGATGATGTCATGTTTCTAGGGTTTCTCTTATGTGCAAAATAGGAATTAAATAATATTACTTTTGCAAAAGGGGAAGGTATGGGATTTTGACCTATTATCTTGTGTTTTACACCAAGTTTTGTGGATAGACATGTTTTAGAACATTTTGTATAAATAGAGATCATTTGTATCTCATTTTGACATAACTCTCCTGGTGTGAGAAGACTACATTGGATGAAATTTGCACCCTACTTGGGAAACTCTCTTTATCTCTCTTGGTTACATTATCTTTTGATGGCTTATATTTTCTATTGAATGGGCGGATGACACACTAGCTCTCTTGGAAGATTGTTTCTTTCGTTATGGTGGAATTTGCTTGGTGAATTAGGGTTTCATCTTGTTAATGCTTCAACTAGGTAAGGATTTCATGTTTAATGGTCTCTTTTTTGTTGTTGTAAGGTTAATGTGATTATTTCTTTGGGACTATAAGGGCATAAAACCCCCTTCAAATCCATTTTAATTGTTTGAAATAATTTTTGGTACAAAGGATACTAGGAGGAGTAAAAGGGCTTACACCCTCCTAGGTTTTCCTTGTTGGTTAGGGTTGCCTTGGGGAGTAAAAGAGCTTACACCCCCAAGGAGGTAACTCATCCAAATTGTTTAATCAAGAGACTCCATTTACCCAATAGAAAGACACTAATCTTCATGCATTGGAGAAATAAATTATAGCATTGGTAAATTTAAAAATTTGAGATATTGAGATCGTCTAAGTTGGATTATTTTCTTTGTGTTCTAAGCTTGCTAAGGCCACAAATCCATTTTGTTTTTCCAATTAGTTCTTTCTGATGTTATAACTTTAATATGAAACCATTAGGGTTTTAGAAAACCCTAAGTAACTTTCTAAACAACTCTCATTTCAATTGTCAAAAGTTGCTAGTAATTTGCCCCTATAGTCTGCTAATCATAACACACTTTTTGGGTGGATTACTTGCAATTTTTGGTGGATGATTTTTCTGCTATAACAACTTGTTTTCTACATCCATAAGGCTGATAAAATATCTCTACAACACTTTTTTATAACAGCCTTACATTTATGATAAAGTCTTTCTCTTTCAATCTTGAGTTGTACTAGTTATACCTAGCTTAGATCTTGCATCATTATCTTGACTTTTAGCATTTATTTAGCATCTCTAACAACTATTTTCTTGTTGATATATATATTTTTTTACTGCTACAAATAGGGACAACAATATTAACTTTCTCATCCACCTAGCATATAGCTCATTCATTTTCTTTTATTGTGTCTCGGGCATGTACAAACACTTTCCGCATGTACTCAAAGACTTGGAAACCTTAAAAAAATTACAAGACGTGCCAACAAATCCTTCCTCCACTTAACAACTCAACCTATAGGGGCATTTATTTCATCTTCTCACTTTTTGTGTCATTTCCCCTTAGGGTCACTCGAGATTCCCCCTTGAGGTGACCACTTTATCTCTAAAGTGACACTAATACCTATCTAAGGCGACAATGGGTAGGTGTTCTCTTAGTTTTCTCCATATTGTGGTTTGGGTCAAGCTTTTCCCAACCTACAGTTTGCGTGATAACAAACCCAATAAACCCAAAAGAGGAAAATATACTAAGAAGAAGAGTTTTGACTCTAGAAAGAACAATAGCTCGTCTGAAGAAAGTGATGGATATGTTTTTGATATTAACAAAGAAGAATTCATCTTCATGGCCATGGATACAAAGTATACTAATATAGATATTGAAGACAATCATAAAGAAAAAATAGATTCAAAAGAAGACATTGATGGGGAAGTGAATCTTGAAGTAAAATGTGTTAGTTTCTTAGAAGAAATAGATAGACTCGGGGGAAAGAATAAAAATAATAAAGAACAATTGTAGAAATATGAAAAGAAGGATCATGATCTTGATGAAAAAAAAAAAAACAGTTATCATCCTGAAGACTCAACTAGAAGAGGAAAAAATGATAGTAGAAGTTGTGAGAATCCAACTGAAAGAAAATGAAGAAAATTGCAAGAAGATAGAGGATGAAATTGTTTGGTTAAGAAATGAACTAAAGAAAAAAACTAATCAGTTTAGTATAAGCTTGAAGTTTGGAAAAAGTATTGAAATCTTAGATAATATTCTCAGTCACCAAAGGTCACTATTCATCAAGACAGGTCTTGGATATGAAGAAAAACAAAAGACTCCCGAGGGATATGCAAGCACTAAGGTCAGAAAGCCATCAGAAAAGGAAAATGAAGAAAAGGCTAAAAGTTATGCTAATATTCTCAAAGGATCCATCAACAATGAAAGTAGCAACATGAAAGGAAATGATAACTAACAAAAAACTGTTTTTTCTCACAAGAACAACAATAATGAGTTTAGAAGAGTTGTTCCACCACGAATACCTTTCACAACCCGGTACCAAAATATATTTTTTGGCTATTGTTTTTCTTGCAATAATTTTGGTCATAAAGAACTAGATTGTAGAGCTTAGGAAAAAAATTATCATGTGAGAGATATAAATAGAGGTTCTTATAAGACCTCAAAGAACGATTATGTGAACAAAAACACCAAAAGTTCTCATGGGTTTGTTGATAGAAACTACAATTCATTTGCTCCCCTACTTGATTACAATATTGAATGTTATAAGTGAAATAACTATGGGCACATAGCATGTGACTATATAATCAACATAATAAAGTCTCTTAAACAAAATAGAGAAGAAGATGTTATTACCAAACATAAAGAAGAACACACAAAGGCATGGAAAAGGACGCAAGAAGAACTAAAGAAAGATGAATGTGAGCTTGCAATGTATTCTCAAGACAAAGGAAGTCAATGGTAAATTGATATTGGATGTTCAAAACACATGACATGGGATCAACACAAATTTCTCACCCTAAAGGAAGAAAATTGAGGCAATGTTACCTTTGGGGATAATGCTTTTGCAAGGATAGTTGGAAAAGGTACCGTCAGTCTTAATGGAAAGACTAAAACTCATAATGTATTGTATGTTGAAGGGTTAAAAAATAATCTTCTAAGTGTCAATCAAATGTGTGATCAAGGTTACAACCTCACATTTCATTCTAAAGGAGGTGAGATAAGGAAAACAAGTTTAAGAAGATTAGTGGTAAATGAAAACAGAACTTCGAGCAATGTATATGTTATCGATGAAGTCAACGGAGAATAATGTTGTGTGGAAAAGTAAATAAAAGTTAGTTATGACATAGAAGGATGGGTCATATAAACTTTGATAATCTAATAAATCTCAGCAAGACATAAGTAGTAAGAGATATGCCAAGGATCTAAAAACCTACCGACACTGTTTGCAAGCCATGTTAGCACGAGAAGAAGACAAGAGTTAGTTTCAAAACAAAGGAGTACTCAACATCAAATCCCTTAGAACTTGTACACACAAATCTTTGTGGGCCAACAAGAACATAAAATTTAAACGGCGAGAGTTATTTTATGATTCTTATTGATGATTACGCAAGAATGACATGGGTTACATTTCTTAAAAAAAAAGATGAATCATTTCAAAAGTTTAAATCTTTCAAAGCCCTAGTTGAAAATGAGATTGATTTAAAATTCAAGTGCTTAAGATCAGACATAGGAGATGAGTTTACCTCTTATGAATTTGATGAATATTGTGAGAATCATGGAATCAAGAGACATTTTTCGGCGACAAGGACTCCACAAAAAAATGGAGTTGTAGAAAGGAAGAACATAATTGTACAAGAAATGGATAGAACAATGTCGAATGAAGTCAAACTACCAAACACCTTTTGGATAGAAGGAKTAAGCACAACAATATACATTTCGAATAGAGAATAAATTAGAGTGAACAACAACAAGACACCTTATGAATTATGGAAAAATAGACTAGCTACAGTCAAATACTTCAAAGTATTTGGGAGCAAGTGTTATATAAATAAAAGTGAATATAATTTAAAAAAWWTTKGTTCTAGAATAGATGAAGGTATATTTCTTAGCTATGCATATGGAATCAAGGCCTACAAATGCTACAACAAAAGACTACACAAGGTTGTAGATAGTATTGATGTAAGCGTGGATGAAGCAATACCTCAAAAGAAAAATTCACAAACAAATGAAGATCCAGATGAGACAATCTACATCGAACGAGAAAATGAAGAAGACGAGGAAGAAGAAAAGAAAGAAGAAGGAGAAAAAGAATGCCAATATCCAAAGATACCATTCAGATTTGTTCAAAAGCATCATCTAGAAAATCATATTCTTAGTGATATAGTTACAAGAGTTCATACTAGAAAAATATTGAATTTTTATTTTCTATATAAAATAGAGCCCAATAACTTTGCACAAGATAGTGAAGATAATCATTGGGTTAATGCTATTAAATAAGAACTAAAACAGATTGAGAAGAATGAGACACAAAAATTTGTGCTAAAACCAAAAGAAGAAAATGTGATTGGCACCAAATGGGTCTTCATAAACAAATTGATGAAGATGGAAAAGTAGTAAGAAATAAAACAAGATTGGTATGTAAAGA